>BGPR01003749.1:118290-128600 GCA_013235015.1 Araneus ventricosus
GATAAATCTTAGTAATAATTATTTCAACTGAGCTCAACCCTTTAAAGGGCCATAATTTTCTGGTAATGGTATTTAAAATTAATTTTGGTAATGAAATTGATTTAAGAAAAGAAATTTATTTAGTTCGTTAGATTAAATTATTTTTATTTGCTGATGAATTGATTAATTAATAGTTAAATAAATAAATCAAACTCTTCGTTGTAGTTAGAGATAAAACGAAAATCAATATCCTCAATTGTTTTTATCGAAAACTTAGGAGAGAATTACTACTCGCCTTCTTCGCAGTGTTGGATTTTGGTTCATAGCAATCTTGAAATAATAATAATGATTAATTCATAAATTACTTCGATTATGAAACTTATATTGAGTGATAAAGTTTTTATTAATATTTTTGTAGTTTCTAAAGATATTAAGTGATATCATCTCTAATAAATCGTAATGAAATAGATAGCCATGTACATTTATGAAAAGCGATGAATTTGGCAGGTATACTTCAAATGACCTTTGGAAGGATTTCTCCGAAGATCTTGTACATTAAATCTCTGACTGCGTATCTCATGATTTCCGTGGATTGGAAACAAGTCTATTTTCTGCTGCATCCTGCGATTTTCAGAGGCTAATGTGTTTACTTAGTACTTTTATAGTGTTGTATCTTGTTACTTGAATTGTTGTATAAAGGGATTTAAACTTGTTACTTGAATTGCTGTATAAAGGGATTTAAACTTGTTACTTGAATTGCTGTATAAAGGGATTTAAACCTGCTACTTGAATTGTTGTATAAAGGGATTTAAAGCAACACAGGCTCTTATTCCCAAGAGAGTGCAAAGTGCATGCGCTTTAAATATTGCTGGGAAGCGAAGAACTCCTAAGATCTAGTGACTCTGTACGTTAAAGTAGAAGTGCGGTTCTTTAAAATATTAAAGTTGAAGTGATTAAAAATGAAGTAGCGTTAAAAAGAATCAATTTAAAGATAATTCAAATGTTAAATCATAACATACATTTGATTTTTCTTTTTAGTGTATGCTCCTGACACCAAAAGCATTCATTTAGAATGCACAAGACGGATGAATGAAGAAATGTACAAAATTCTGAAGCAAAAGCAAGACAATTATGATCCACTTCTATCAGCAAACGATCCAAGTCGATCAGAGGTAACCGTTTTGCAATCTAAATATAAAACGACCCCTCGTGAACTTCATCTTATTTCATGAAAAACAACTGCTGGGTTATTTCGAAGTTACTAAAGAAATAAAGACTGACTCTCATTATTTTACTTATTAAACACATTTCATACTGGTTAAAATCTATATCTTCTCTGAAGATGGTGCAAATGATTGATATGGTTTTCCTATGGTACAGGTTTTACGTACAGGATCGAAACTAGGAGATATCGGGTCAAACACAAGGTTTCTTCTAAAAGATAAAAATAGCCTTAATGCGGAAAAACTTGTATAGATAAATTATAAAAAAATAAATGTATTATACGAAGTTAAGGAGATAGTTGCTAATATAAGGAATTAGAAAATTCAAAAATAAATAGAGAATATAAAAAATTTCTTAAATACTTCCGAATATAAAAATCTTTTTTGGCAGCAGACGTGAAAACATTTCATGTTTTAAATTGTTGTTGCCATATTATATCTTCTTAATTAATTTTTCAAATAAAACCGTAATAGCGATAATTAAATAATTATAATGTTTCCAATTGGTATTTTTTCAAAGAAATTGGTTTATAAATGGATTTGCCAATCGGAAACGCAACACAAAATTTGATACTTCAGAACAATGATCTGAAATGTATACAGGCATCAACAAACAACACTTATTTTCTTGTTTCACAATTAAGTAAGACAATATAATTTAAACTGCCAGACTTATATAAAAGATAGATTCAGAAAGATTCCTAATTCTGAAAACAGTTATTCAATAGTAATTTTATGCCTTATTTCATACTTTCATGTGAAGGGATTTTCATCACACATGAATCTCATTCCAAATCGAAATCTTGCTCTTTAATTTATTTATGAGGATGTTTTCCAATCACTCTAATTTATTTTGTAAAACAAGAGTTTGGAAATACCCTGAATCAGTGGACATTTTTTAGCATAATGCATCAAATCGCCTTCATTCTCACAAGTTACCATATGATGGTTGACAAAAGTATGCAGAGAGAAACGAGTATTTTCTTCTGAAAATGTAAATAATGGAATAAAAAAGATTTGTTACACAAAATTCTCAAAATATATTGTTACTAAATTGTAAAGTTGTTTACCTGACATGATAATATTGGCTATCTTGCGACAAACTTGGCGAAAGAGTTGGCGGTTTTGGCGACAAAAGTATTTTCTAGAAAAATATTGATCTGTTGTCCTATCTCTACTAGGTGCCAGTAATTTCATGAACCTTCCATCGCGTCCAATGTAATGACGTCACTTCCTGTTGAAAAGGTATAAAAGCAAGTTCTCAAACCTAACTTAATGAAAAAATTGCGAGTGAAACCTTAACTAACAAGCTTATCAACATTCATGACGGTAAATTATGGGATTTTGTTAGACCTTTCGAAAAGAAAGTCTATCCTTACTCTTAGTGATTCGGCCAATATTGCATACACCGACATTGAGAACGCCAACTGCCTGGCTTATAGCCTTGAGACACAATTTACTTTAAATAATCTTTCTGACACTAGCACAGAAAATTCTGTCGAGCGCTTTAGAAGTCTAAATAGCAATTGTACAAATCCTGACCTCCTGCCTTCTAAAGTTCTAAATTGCATTAAAAAATTGAAGAAAAAAAGCTCCGGGTATTGATAACATTTCAAATATTATGATCAAGAAACTTCTTTTAAACGTTAATATCTACCTTGCTTTTCTTCTCCAAAATATTCTTATAGTAGGACACATTCCCACGCGCTGGGAAACAGCTACTGTTGTTCCTATTCTAAAACCTGGTAAAGATCCTACTCAGTCTTCTAGCTGCAGACCCATTTCTTTTCTTTCCTCTATTAGCAAAATTGCTGAAAATATTATCCTCACTAGGCTTAAAAAACACTTAATTGACAATAAGATCCTCTGTAATGAACAATTTGGCTTCAGGCCCAACATTTCTACTTTCACCAACTGCTCAGCGTAACTGAATTTATTTCTGAAGGTTTCCTTAATAAACAAAATCAAGAGCTGTCTTCCTAGACATCCAAAAAGCATTCGACAGAGTCAGGCAAGATACACTTGTCCACAAATTAATTGGTTTTAATACACCTTTCTACCTCACTAAAGTCATTGGTTCCTATCTCAAAAGTCGTAGCTCTCGTATTAAAGTAATCAACGGTCTCTCTAACATTAAAAACGTTGCAGCGGGTGTATCACAGGGCTCAAAGCTTGGGCCCATTTTATTCAGCTGTTATATTAATGATATTTCCAAGCAATGCAAAGGCCCTCCTTTGCAGATGACACTGCAATATTGCCCAAAAATAAAAATCCCAATTTCATCCAGATAGCACTCATCTGACACGTCAAAGCTCTCGAGGTCTGATTTACTGAATGGAAAATCGCAATCAATGATTCCAAAAACTGAAGCAATCATGTTTCATAAAGCCGGGAGAAATACTAATTTTCCTCAGGTCAAAATTAACATTGAAATTATCCCATGGTCTAAGGAAGTAAAATATTTAGGATTAATTTTTGATACCAGGCTCACATGGAAGTCACACTTTTTATATGCAAGACAAAAATTTTGAGCACTATTCAGAAAATGTTTTCCGTTATTGCTCGAAATTCTATAACGGATAGGGAAGCAAAAATACTTATTTACACTGCCTATTTGTGTCCCATTTTAACTTACGCCACATCGGTATGGGGATTCGCTGCTAAATCTAACTTTGAAATTCATCAAAACAAAACCATTAGACAAATTTGTAATGCTACTTGGTATATGACTAACACAGATATTAGAAATGCATTAAAATACCCTTCCTTTAAAGAACACTGGGCAACAATGAAATTGCTTCTTAGGTGAAAGTACCCAATCCTGAATGAATTTAACGTTCTGAACACGAATATCACACTGAAAAAAGCTGATTGGCTCTGGTTGCAGATATATTTACTTTTATTTGTCATAAAGACGCTCTTATATAATGCAATACATGCATTATAAAATATTTATTTCTTCGAATGTTAACAGAAAGGCAGAAATTTTATTTAGCTTTTATTTCATAGCATATACCTCTTTCAATATATCTGCGCCACACAATGATGTTAATTACTCTCTTTCCGCTATGCTTCATTTAATTAAAAAAATTTAATGAACATAATGAGTGTTTAAAATCCTTCAAGGTTGTTGAGCTCACTTCCTACCGGAGGGAGAGGGACAAAGAGAAAAAGAAAGAACACTATGCGCTTTTTTCCGATCAGTGACAAAAACACTGAAGAGAAGAGAATTGTAGTCCGGATAATAGCAAAAAATAAAAGATATGAAAGAATTTCGGCTGTTACCATAGCAATGATGGGGAGGGGGAAAATGTAGTACGAAGGACTACGAGATTCTTGCCATGTGGTTCGAACTAAGGAGAGAAAAAGAAGGGTGTTTCACTGCTGGTCCAAAGTGTCAGTTGATTAACGAAAATCAACGAAAGACGCTTCCGCGAAAAGCACTTTTAGTAAATTGAAAGTGTTAAAAGTAATTGGACTTAAAAATATTTTTATCCCTAGAAACGCTGGGCATATAAGCTAGTCATACTATCTATTTTATTATATTTATTATATTATTTAATATCATTTTTTTATTTAAATAATACATCCCATATATATTCCGTTAATATAATAATAAATCGAGTTATTATAATGGAATTTAGTAAGATAAATACATGCTTACGAAATGTTTGCGTCATATTGCATCACCTTTTAAACCTTTATTTCCGCTATGTTTCTGCAGAGGGTCTGACGAAATTGATTGCGCAATAACAAGCAATACCGAAAAAAAAATCTTTTTCGAAGCTATAACATACAGAAGTGATTGAGTTGTTACAGTGTAATTTCAGCTGTAGTAATGCCTCGTATCTACGTTAATAGTGTAGATAATATTTGATATATTTGCGAAGAATTGACATTTGCTGCACAGAAAGTGATTATCAGTGCATAAGTTAAGAAAGCGTATCATTTGTATTTTGGTTTGCAAAATAGGCGACCAGGACAAAGACTGGGCCCCACACGTATGCTGTCGCACTTGTGCACCAACTCTTTCTAAGTGGCTTCATGGTAGAAGAAAGTCAATGCCATTTGCTATGCCTATGATTTAGAGAGACCCTACCAATCAAATTGATGTCTGTTATTTCTGCATGGTACCACCAGCTTCTGGAGGCTTTACCAAGAAAAGGAAGAGGACAATTGAATGCCCTAACATACCATCTGCTCTGCGACCTGTCTCGCATGGCGAAGGACTCCCACTTCCTGACCCTCTTACAGATTTTTCTATCAGTTGAGACGAGGAGGATCTCGATGTGTCATATAATTCTCCTCAAGCGTCAACGTCAGCATGTGGTGGCAATAAGCATGATGATGACTTTTCGCGCTTTGATGAAACATCATCTCTACATAAAACTACCTCGGTTGAACTGAATGATCTTGTTCGCGATTTGGATCTGTTCAGAAGCAAAGTCGAGATATTGGCCTCAAGACTTCAACAGTGTAATCTTCTCAAAGAAAATGTCCGAGTGACTTCATTTCTCACACGCCATTTGCTCTTCGAATCTTTCTTTAAAACAGGAGAAAGTCTTGTGTTCTGTTGCGACATTGATGGCCTAAAAAAAGAACTCCTCATTGCACATGAGCCCAAGGAATGGCTGCCGTTCATAGTTGCTTTAAAACTGAATCTCAAGGCGGTTTTGCTGAATAACGGGAACGAGATTCCATCCATACCTGTCGCACATGCTCTCTATATGAAGGAGACTGTGACTGAAGGCGATGCGACTGTGAAATGACAGATCTGTACCGATCTGAAGGTAGTGTCTCTGTTGATGGGTGTACAGCTAGGATATATAAAGTACTGCTGTTTTCTTTGTCTATGGGACAGCAGAGCAATCTTGTTGCACTACGTCAAGAGAGATTGGCCTCAGAAAACATCTTTTAAACCTGAAGAAATGAATGTAGAGCACCCACTTCTGGCAGAAAAGCATAAAATCATCATTCCTCCTTAGCAAATCAATCCTGGCCTTGTCTAAAACTTAGTAAAAGCCGTGGATAAGAATGGACCAGCATTCAAGTATCTGCATGAAAAATTCCTTCGACTCAGTGTAGCAAAAATTAAAGAAGGCGTTTTTGCGGGGCCTAAGATTAATCAGCCTTTAAGAGACTCCAAATTTGAGACACTTCTTTGAAGTAAAGAAAAAAAAAGTTTGCAATGCTTTCTATCGAGTGTCAACTAACTTCCTAGGGAATGACAAGGCCGAAAACAACAAGTATCTGGTTGAGGATATGCTGGCTTTATTTCAGGATTTCGGCTGCAATATGACCTTAAAGATACACTTTCTGGACTCCCACTTAAATTTCTTCCCTGATAATTGCGGGAAGGTCAGTGATGAGCACGGCGAACGTTTTCATCAGGACATTGCAAACATAAAAAAAGGGTACCATGGGAAGTGGTCCACAGTAGTGTTGGTTGACTACTGTTGGACGCTCATCAGAGTTGCTCCCCACGTCCATTACAAGAGACAGTCCAAAAGAAATCGAAAATCTGAAGCAGATTAAGGTATTCCTAACATATAATATAGTACATATATAAACATTTCTAAAAAATGCGTAAGCATTATAAAAAAAAAAACCGTAGCCAATTCAGCTGTTTCTTTGTCATATTCGTGTTCAGCACATTGAATACATTAGGAAATGACTATATTCATCTAGGAAGGAGGAACGTTTTGAAAATTTGTAGCCCAGTGGAATTTGTTAAAAAACATTCTACTAGCTTTTTCAAAAATATTGATTCTCATGACAACCCAGCTAGTCAAGCAACTGGTATCTACTCCAGTGACATTAAACTTAAGAGACCTAGAAATATTCTCATTAACTAAATTTTCAAAATTCTCTCCCCCTTTTGTTTTAATTCTTAATTTTACTCTCTTAACACTGAACAACACTTTTTAAGGTTTAAATCGAGTACCATTGCATTTACACTCCTGCTCTGTTTGGATGGGTTAAAAGAAAAATGATCTAAACATTGAAACAGTGATCCCTCAGAGTCTTTTGACTAGCTCCTCCTCTCTCTTCTGTGATTGGCCCGGCTTATCACCCCTGACCTCTCCTCTGCTGTAAAATGCAGGAAGTCTCCTGCTGATTGGACTGCTGTCTATCTTTATATGCAGCTGCAAGATTCTTTTCTCACTATTTTACTGATACACGTCAGTTCAGGACATTCATCGCCAAGCTTAGCCAACGCAAGACCATGCCGAATCGGGGATAAGCCCCCATGCTGGGGGCTGGGCGCCCCAACTACCATCTCCTAGCAAGCGTAGGCAGTTGGAGTTTGATCAGCAAGCAAGCTGGTGAGCTGCTCAGAAACCTTTGAGAGCTATTGAAAGCACTGTGTCTTGAGATTTATTGGTGATCTCTATTGAAGATTTTTACAAATGCTGTTTTACTACTTGCGCTATGTTTCTTTTCCTAGAATATTTGTAAAATAAAGACTTTTATTTCCTTAATCCTGCTTATTTGACTGCATTCACGTACACCCATAAGGCGATTTTGTAACAATATTTTTATCAACTGAATAATATTACTTCGTATATCTTTACTGTGGCTTTTATTAGCCAGACAACCCAAATCTAAATATAATAAAAAGCTTTTAATTAACCTAAGCAACTCCTGAAAAATTCATTTCTAATTCATAAAGCTAATGTGACGTTATTATTAAACTATTTGCCCATGACTCTACTTCTGGCCATAAAAGGGGCTATTAAAGAGACGGATGATTTTGCGCCAGACTACTTTATCAGTTGCAGAGGAAGGAAGCAGCAGCATGGAACCCGGGATTTATGTGCTCTATTACAAGTGCAACAACTACGCAATTTAGGCTCCCATAGTTATGAGCACAAACGATAATAGATATTTAATGAGCCACTTTTATAAAATGTTGGCCGCTTAAAATATCAGAGTAAATTAAATTCGTGGTTTTGGATGTTCTTTGGAGTGCCCCTCTGTAGTGATGAAATACGACCTCCGAATTCTCCTCTGGGGAATGTGTCCATGTTCATGTTTAACTTTCATTTATGTAAAAACGAAAATATTCGTTTCATTCCATGTTATAGAATATTTTTGAGCCTTTGCTGCCCAATACTATAGTGAAGTGAAATTTTTCTATTCGATATTTATTGTCGAAATTCGACTCATTAAATATGTAGGAAAATTTTTAATCAATTCGATAAATTATTTTACGTTGATTGCATGCTGGCGGAGACTTGTATTCCTATGTATTTTCCTCTGTTTCTGTCTCTAAAATTCGAATAGTTCGGATTCCGGGAAATTCGGATTATCTGGAAAATTCGGTAAAATACTCTTGATATACCAAATGTAGTAGAGTATTGACTTTGGATACTCTGTGAAAGAATATGAAAGGAGTTAGGGTTTAGTACATTTCGTCAAAAGAACTTAACCGATTTTGTTTCTACTAATTTAGGTTATTCATTCTTAAATACAATTTCAAATGTTTTTTTTAAAGTTAGGAATAGACATTAGCTTTGTTTCCGACTCCTAATTGTTATTTTCTTTCATTCCGAAAATTAAAAAAAAGATGTTCGGATTATCCAAAATTTCGAATTCCAGTATTCGGATTCTCGAGGTTCCACTGTACATTAAACTCTACTAACCCCGCCGGTTTCAATCTTGATTAACTAATCAATAAAATCTTTGTTAAATAAAATTTTTCTACACAATATATATGGACAAAATTTGGCCCGTTAAATGTCTATTTAAAATTTTAATGAATTGGATAAATTACTTTACGTGAATGATTGGCAAAGTAGACTTTCATGTATAAGTGTTTGTCTCTCTTTTTGTCACTAAAAATAAAATTCGAATAACTCAAAATCGACTAACCCGCCGGTTTTAATCTCGATTAACTAATCAATAAAATCTATGTTAAATAAAATTTTTCTATACTATATATATTAAAATAATTTGTCCCGTTAAAGATCTATTGATAATTTTAATCAATTGGATAAATTACTTTACGTTATTGCTTGGCAATGTAGACTTTCATGTATAAGTGTTTGTCTCTCTTTTTGTCACTAAAAATAAAATTCGAATAACTCAAAATCAACTAACCCGCCGGTTTTAATCTCGATTAACTAATCAATAAAAGCTTTGTAATTTATCTTTTTCTAAGCAATATTTATAGCCAGTTAAATATCTATTGAAAATTTTAATCAATTGCATAAATTACTTTACATGATTATTTGCTAATGTAAACTTTCAGGTATAAGTGTTTGCCTCCCTTTGTATCTCTAAAAATAAAATTCTAAAAACTAAAAGTCAACTAACCCCGACCGGGTTTGTCTATCTTATATAATCAATAAGATATTTGTTTAATATTAGCTTGATAAACTTCTAGATTATCAATCTGGAAGGTTTGACTCTGAAACCATAAGCAGAATATTTTCCCTTTGTCAATCTCTTCAATAAATTTTCAAAAATTCAAAAAATAATCTCAAAAAATAATTTATATCTATACGAAAAGATTTCCGATGTAAAATATCGCAAATCTTCCGTTAACAACGACGTTTTCAAAAAGAAATTGTACTGAATTCTTTTTAAGAAAGACACGAGGGAACCAGCTTTCTAATCTGAGCATTTTTCCGCTTTTCAAAGATATTGGCGTCTACACACTTCTCAATCGTTTCACAAATCAGCCCAACTCTGCTCAGCGGAAAAGAAAAACATGATTCATTGCGACATAAAAACATATATCGCAAACGATTTTTCATATTTTTTGGTCGAATACGGTTCGGTAAAACCGCGAACGAGGCGTTGACGTCACTTGTCACGCAAATGCCTTCGGAAATAAAAAAAGAAAGAAAGAAAACCATACTGAATATCTGAGCGTATCTTCAGTCGCTCCCCATTTATAACAACACGACATATCAGAAAAGAATAAATTTTACTGCAATCCTTATTTTCAAAAATCGTTTCCTTGCTATCTTATTATTTTTTCCTCGGAATGTAACGAAATTCGTTATGCATATTTAGAATCCCCTTTGATCAATAATATATCGCACTATTTAGGAAAAAAAGTTGGCAATTTGAAATCGATATACGTCATCAGCAGACGAT
>BGPR01003750.1:0-16299 GCA_013235015.1 Araneus ventricosus
AGTGATCCAATGACGTTAGTGAATTATTCTCTCGATGTTTTGTTTAATTTTCACAGTGAGATATTACAGAATATCCTTCTGTAGATACAGTAATGGGCATTAACAAGCAGCATCATATTCTGTAGAGCTCTTCAAGATCTTAGAATTGTAAGGGGCACCTTCCGACAAGCCTAGAATGATAGTCGGTGTGCCAGTACTACTAATACGTAACCTCGATATACCGAGACTGCGCAATGGCACACGGTTAAAAATTACACACCTAGGTACAAACGTCGTGAAAGCTACTGTTATGACTGATATAGGGAGAAGAGAGAGTGTTTTAATTCCACGCCTTCCGATAACACCGAAGGATTTATCATCTCAGTTCAAAAGGTAACAAATCCCTGTAAAAATATCATTTGCGAGGCTCAGGGCCAGACACTGAAAGTGGCAGGCGTACATTTGGAAAAAATCATATTTTTCCCATGGGCAACTACATGTGGCCTGTTCACGTTTGTACAGCCCACACAACCTCTACATCCGTGCAAATAACGTGGTATACAAAAGTATGTCATCATAGATAAACAATTTACATAACTATATCAGCATACATGTACAGTACACTCCTGTCAGCCGTCCAATTAAGTATTATCAACCGTCAGAACTTTTCCTTTCCCCTTTCACAATGCAACAAAACATTTACATTCGTGAATTAAAAAAAAAGAATAATTCAAATTCTTCGCGGACGAAGTCGCGGGTAACAGCTAGTTATTAATAATGTTCGATATCGTACAATATTGTACATCTTTGTGCTACTCGGGTTGTACAATATATAATTGCACAGGCGGGAGTATCTCCCCCTTCAAATTTCTTGTTTTATGGCACAATATGGCGCGTTTTGTCCTTCGTAATACGATGAAGTAAACCGAGTATTCATTATGGACGCCTTTTTTACACCGATTGAAACCAAAGTTTGATTCAAATCTGCCATTAGGATGAGAAGACCACATACGAAATTTCATTTATCTACGTAGTTGAATTTTGAAGTTATCGTGTTCACATATATACGAATGTGCAGACCGACAGACGGTCAACCCGTTGTTGGATTTGGTTCAGGTTTTGAAACAGATCTACTAATAGTTCAGTGAACAGTAGATATCGCTTCCCCCCAAAATAAAAAAAAAAAGATTTTCTCTTCATCGCATTTTTTTAAAGCTTAGCAAATGTTATTCATTGAGAAGACATCATTGTTTTTAGAGACACTGGACATCATAGTTTGACTCTACAGGAGATACACTGGTATACAAAAGTTTAGCACAATTCTTATGGTGCGACAAATTGGAGGTTAATATGGATGAAATGCTTCGCAATCTGCTGAATTAGCAAAACCCCTCTAGCTCTTTTACTTCCCTTATCTTTAAGCGGCATATAGAAAGATTTTGAAAAAGATGGTACCAAAGATTGGCAGAGAAAAATTGAATCCTTAAACTACTTCTTTGAAAAATATCATCGAGAAAATTTCATTATTAAATAGGCATTATATATATTTTTTTCAACTCACTTCGTTCGAACTAAGAAGTGGAACTCAAAATAACTTTGTGTGAAATATTACAATTTGGCAAAGAAATATACATATATAAGCGAAAAGTTGTCGTTGCTATGAAGATCAGGCGATTTTTAAAGCAGGCGAAATTATCTTGGCGAGAAGCGTCTGATAATTTCATTTAGGCTTAACATTTACAAACTATTTTCAAAGCCTTTTAAATTGGTTGCTGCGCCATATAGGGTAAAAAAGAAATGGTTTAGATGGTAAAAGAGTTTAAATTTAAATTTAGAACTAAATGATAGCCAAAGATTTTAAAAATAGGTAACATTTATTTAGAGAAAAGAGGATGACGATGCACAGCGATATATAGCCATATGGAACTGTGTTTATTTACAACTCTGATTTCATTATTTTAATTTTTGGTTGCTACTCACTCTTTTATTACCAATTAATATAATAATTATATATAATTAAAATAAATAGAAATAAAACATATACACCGTTTTCTGTTGCTTCAAGAAATATTTCTGCCAAATTTGAAGGAAATCGAACAACGTATTTGGTCGTAATCGCGTGGCAAACGTACAGATAACAAGTGAAAAATGCTGGAGGTAAAATGTAGAACTCGCTTCGCTCGTACAACAATTCTGATTATAAAACTGTGACGTATCAATCTAGTTATTAACCTTATCTATCTAGCTTTTCAAGGTTTTGAGTTACCATGTTCATGTGTACACGGGCAAACAGACAGACTTCCCATAGACAGATTTCGTCCAAAATATGATAGAAATCTACAAATTTGGTGTAAAGACCAAATTTCATCCGTCTAGCTCAATCCGGTTTTAAGTTATCGTGTTGAGAAACAGACAGTCCGAGAGACATCCATAATTCCAAGAATATCTTTTGCGGACTCAGGTTGGTCTAAAACACAGAGATTCGTGAAAATCTAGAGCAGGGGTGGCGCCAGAGGGGGCCGGGGGGGGAGGCCCCCTCGCCTGGAATGTTGTGCCCCCTGTTGGGAAAAAATTTTGTATTCCGTCGGGGAAAAGTTTTGCACGGGGTATTCAACTGTTCAAATTTGAGACCAATTTCTATACACTCCTCCCCCCGTATAGTAGGTCCTGCCCCCCATCGGGCAAACTCTAGCGCCATTCCTGATCTAGAGTTTGAATTGTTTGACTATTACAATTCGACAAGATCTCTGTGAACTTCTTATACGAGAAAGTAGGCAGGTCAGTGAAAAAGTTATTTGCACTCTTTCAAAAAAACTTGGCAAAATATTATTCCATTGAAACTTTCTGGTAACATACAGCCATTTACTTGTAAAGCTTGGCATAGCGGCTTGGACGAGGCAGTTTTAGTTTGTTTGCTAACATGTCTCGGCGAATACAAGTGGAATCCAAACTGGAAATGCGTGCAGTGATCCGTATTCCGTGTGAAAAGGTGTAACTGAACTTAAACTTATTTACAATTACAAGAAGTGTATAGAGAAAATTAAATATTGCGCCAAGCTACCGCAAGTGGTGCATTATGTTCGAGAACTGACGTACCAATGTGGATGACGGTTACCGCAATAGAAGACCATCAACTTCGACATATGCTGAGATTGTTGCTCGCGTCAATGAACGCATTCTTGGAAGGAGATGCGTAACAGTAGACGACATCGCAAATGAATCTAAAGCCCAGATATTGCGAATTGTGACCTCCATGTTTTCCGTCTCATGAAACTAGAACTAATAAAAAGACGATATGATGAGGAGAAAGCAGTAGCCCAACAATCGTTACTAGAGCTTGACGGGAATACTTGAAAGAAAGTATAGAAAACTTGTGCCACACTTTGACAGATGTTTCAATAAAAGGAGGTAATTACGTCCAAAACGAGCTTTTGTATAGAACTTTATGAGTATATAAACCATTCTTGTAAAATTTCGATCCTGCTTTGTTTTCTCGAGCAATGAAACTAACTTTATGACTGACCCTCGTAATAAAAAATATTTTGGTACATTTATTTCATTTCCAAATCCATTTTCTGGAGTATCTGTTGAGTGAATAAGCTAATTACAGCTCACTAATTCCCAAGTAAGAATCTTCTCATTGTACATCCCATTATGTGGGACTTTTCAATGTGTTTACACGTGTGTAAAACTTTCCATTTTATTTATTCTTCAGGAGAATACCTCAAATATTTATAGAACTAGTTCAAATTCTGTAATTAAAATATGTTTTGAAAGCCAAATATCTCTTTCAATATCCTGCTTTACAGGTGTGTTTTAGGAGAATTTTTAGTTTGTGATGGAGTTTGGCAACTTGATATCACTTTTGCAAGAAACCTTTAGATACAACCTTCTTTAAAAAATATTTTCTTCATGGAGTTTTCATTTACTTTCAAAAATGTTTTTCGGGTGGAAAAATATCAAATGAAACAGATTTTGAGATCATGCATGAAAAATTACTGGCATAGAGTTGCCTAATAGTTTTTAAACATGTCTGGTAAAAAGATAAACAAAGATATGCATAAAGATTTCAAATAACGCAGAAATACATAATAGGATGAAATAAATTCCGTTCCAGTAATAAACATTTATGTATACTTCAGAAAGGTTTTGGAATAAAAACTTTGAAGCTTATGAAATAAAGTTGTTAGACCTACCTCAGACACATTCCGAAAGGTGTTGAAACTTCAGTAAATATGGGGATTAGCACATATTTCAGGAAACAGTATAGAGAAGCAATGAGTAAACAGTATCCTTAAAGTTAAAAGAAAACCATGTTTTGAAATTACACTTTTTAACTCATCATGAACTTCACAATTTTATTGCTGGAACATCGCATAAATGTTTCTGAAGTATTTCAATTTTGATATAGAAGACAACCTGTAACCCTTAATTACTGGCGTTGGTGAATTTTGTACCTAAAAGTTTGAGAGAAGTCTTAGTATCATTAAGTCTCTCGAACTAATGCAGAAACCGCCACTGAATATGTACTATTTTAGCTCTAACTGGATTTTTTGGGTTTTAATGAAGGATTAAAGTTGTTTAATTTCTAACTAAAATATTTCCATTGCCTCTTGATCGTGTTAATTTATTATAATTGTATATAAATTTATAAATCTGCAAATCTTCAATATGCATTTTACAAATTTATAATATACGGTAATATTGTCAAAAACGCCTATTAAAACAATAATCATTTTACCAAGAAATTTAGAATTTTATGGTTTACAAAATACAACTCGCTGTAAGTTTTGCTTTGTGAATTGGCGCAAGTAGTAGTTAAGGAATAAACAAAATCTCATTCGCTTGGCCTTGAGAATTATATAAAACTAAAGCTTGAATTTTCTTGCATTTTGGTTCGTATCATTTAACAATTTTTCCAAATGTTCTCTTGAGATAGCATTAGAATTCAGAAAAAGAAACATGGCTTCTGAGATGGAAATCGAAGAATTGTAGCTGTTTTTCTTTTATTTACGTTAAGATTATATTTCTCTAGCATTAGTTTTCTTACCATAATAAATTCCATAATACTTACCATAATAAAATCCTGCATGATCTGTGAATTGAAAAGCGTGGGTTTTTAAATATTTTTTGGCTAAAGAAATTTTTTAAAAATTGATTTCTTTTTAGAGAGGATTGTTTCAAACAACGTTAGAACATTTTCGATTTTCATTTATTTATCTGCTTGAGAATAATATTTAAGTTCAATTTCTTTGATAATCAGTTTCTATACTTTCTCCGATAAATAAACCCAGCACTTTAGAAGAAAAAAATATAACTCAAAATAGTTATTTCATGTATCATTATTTTTATACTTTCCATTTCTAATTTTAGTTTATAATTTTACGTTCACTATCCAACAATTCAAATATTCACATTGTAACCCGTACTGCACATTAAAACAGTCTCAATTTTCTGTTGGGAGACAGCATCTGTAATCTGCTACGTACATCATCTGTACCGTGCCACGTGCATCATCTGTACTTGTTTTTTTTATCTCAATAAAGTTGTTCGGGGGTGAGCCTGACGCGGGGAGGACGTGGGGTCTCTGGAAGTTTTTGGTTAGCTTTCACTGCACGTCCATCCGAGCCTCTCAAAAAGAGGGAGGCAAAGGGAGGTATTGGTGGTACTATGTCTGTAGAATTACAGAAACTTGTGGGATTAAGTATACGTCCGTACCCGCCGTTACAACCAATGAAACGCCTTCTGCATTTATTATGATGTCGGATTCCGATGTATACAAAAGGAAGAAGCAATTTTCATTAACCTTCTCACATCGAGCGAAGTGGTCCAGGGCGGTCCAAAAATTTCTCCTTAACAACGACGAAGGCCGGTCTGAGGCGGTTTGGCTTCTCTTGAGAGGGGGGAGAGGTTCTGGGATCTCTTAGGAGATAAGCGCTGTAGGGGTTCCAATTATCCTTGCCAACCACGGCCCATTTCCGTACGACTTAAGGGAAGGTTATAGCAGGGTGGTGGGAAGGTGGGGAAAATAACCACCAAGGTGGGGAGAGTCCAATTCATGTCGTTTCCAACTCAATATGCCCCTTTTTTAAAGGAGCTGGAAGAAATTCCTCGCCTCGGGATTAAGGAGTTAAAACATAAATTAACTCGCCAGCATTTTCGGCCAAATTGGCGAATTTTTAGTTCTTGATACTTGAGCTCGCAAAGCATCAGAAAAGAAGCCGAGCCAAATTGGCGATGTAGTAACCCAAAATGTAGTCACCAACACGAAAAGTGTTGTGCATATAACGGAGAAGTACCTGCAAAACTATATAAAGGATAGTTCTACTCAATGGCTATTTAAAAATAATTGTAAATTTAACATGTGCATTAAGAAAATCTCCACCTTAGATTCTACTAATACTTCGAGGCCATTAAACATTATTTTCTTCATTACTTTCACCAGTTATGGAGTGAAAGGTTGATAATATCTTGAAATCCTCACATTTGGACATCGGCCCTTTTTCCAGCAAAGTGCAGAATTACATTATATTTTATATTATTTCTATTTATTAGGAAAAAGATTTCAAAAGTTAACTTGTTTCCTTGCACCCAATTAACGTTTAATTTTAAATCTGAAATATAAATTAAGTTTAATTCCTATTTTTTCAAACTGAAACCAAAGATGCTCAAATAGATCTTTTCATACTGAAATCTTTGAGAAAGATAATTAAATTTCCTTTAATCTTTGGGGAGTTCTTTGAAATCTAATTGCTGAGCCAATTGTTTCATCCTGGCATACCGTCGACTTCATCTATATGAATAAAATGAATATCTATAATTGTTGATCCAGGCTATATAGTGTGAATTATTGCTTATCAATGATTTTTCTTTTTGGTATAATGAGATATATCTGATAATTATTTAAATTTCTTGTCTTTAGTATCAAATTGCTTATATATTCACGTTTACAAACAATATTGGAAACACAAAAATATAATAATTTTATATCTGATTTTAGACTATTCTTTCGCGCATATTTTTTCAGTTGTATAATAACAATTACTTTAAATAAATATATCAAAATACGAAATTCAAAAATAATCCTATTCATTTAGTTAATTTTAATTTTAAAATCTGTTAGTACAAAAGAAATCACATTTTTATTTTTATTTTCTTGTGTATAAGCAATGCAAATTAAAATTTCAGAAATTTTAATATGTTTTAAAAACCTTCAGTTTAGAAGGTAAAACCTACTTAGGCGAAAATTTCTTTGATAATACAAATAAAGTAAGTAAAATGATAAAAAAGGGAGAATATTATTTTCAGAAGAATGGTGGGACGTCGTGAGACCTCGGGTAGTGTGAATCAACAGCTAGACTAGTATCAACTCTAATAATTTTTATTTTAAAGTTACTCGAAGTATCTTGGTTATTATGGAATACAAAATAGGCAATAATTTATGTACAGAATATTATAAACGTGAGTAAAATTGCAGGATATTGTGATAGTGTTGAGACAGCCTCTGCAGGTAGAAATAACATTCACTCAGAGCAACGGCTCTAAGTAAACGCTATGGAAAGTTCAATAAGTCCTTATGAGCATCCGCTCACCTTGAATAAACTAGCACAGTTCAGATACGAGAGCTATGCTCCCGTGAAAAGGTTAAACCAGAAGCGTACAGCTTCTTAACTCTGCTTCTCTCAGCTACACAACTGGCTGCATGAGACCCAGTTACTTGTAAAACCGATACGAAGATCCAGAACTCGGAAAACGACGCTCTGACTGGAATCCGATCAAGAGATGATCGCCAATCAAAATCAACTTCCTTCTTTTCTTTCCCGCCGCAGCTTAAATTCTCGTATTCCCAGGAACAAGGTCCGCCCAACACGTGAGAGTTTCCTCCCAATTCGTGAGGTTTGGCTGACAATTCGGTGATGTCCACCAATGAGGTCTTCCTTCCACCATGCGATTGATTTATGTCCAGTGACAGTCTTTGCTATTAGCAGTCTGGTCTATGGATAGTCTCGTCTCAGTTCAACTGAGAAAGAACATCCATCAATCCTTCTTAATTCGGAGTTCCGAAAAGGTTTCGTGTGCCAAGTGCCATTAGATATGGAGTGAAAAAAAGCTCTTTGTGCGAATACTCCTTTGTGGAGTTTTCCGACAGTCCAGGTGGCTACTTTGGCGAGGCCGATTTTAGCAGCTGTTCTGGAATCTTCACAATGGTCATTATTTGCATATTCAAATTTTGCTGAATAAAAATTGTCCCGAGAGGAGGCAAGATTTTTCTTCTCGGCGCAAGTTTCTATAAGCAGAGATTGCCTACAAGTATTATCTGTGCTTGTAATAATATTCGTGAAAACTTTTTAAAAGAAATTCGGAATTTTTCACTGATTTAGTGCCTAGATTTCCAACATTTAGTTATGAAAAGCGTGAAAAATTAAATTTTTTTTTTGAACAAAGCATAATTCAACATTATTTTTAAATTTCATTGCTCTGTGTTGAATCTATATATATAACTCTCTGATACCGAGCGAGGAGGTTCCGGGCTGTCTAAAAATTCCCCCTTAACAGCGACGAAGGCCCGTCTGATGCATTTGCCTTGTTTTGAGGGGAGGTGAGGTTCTGAGATCGCTTATGGGATAATCGCGATAGGGTGTCCAATTATCTTTGCCAATCACAGCTCATTTCCGTGCTCTTTAAGGGAAGGTTATACCATGGGGTGTGGAAAATGACCACCTAGGTTAGGAGGGTCTAATGCATGTCGTTTTCTCCCAAATAGTTCCGGTTTTAAAGGAGTTAGAAGAAAAAAGTCGAATTGGATTTAAAGACAATAAAGAGAAAATCGCTCACTGACTCATCACCGAATCTCCCAACCTACTAGGACCAGAAGCTTGACATTTTACAAATTTCTTCTTGGGTAGTATGTTCTCACTAAGAAAGGATTTTTCGAAATTTTAATTAATTAAAAATTACCTCAAATTTTATCAATTTTCCGCAATAACTTCGAAGCATATTATCGCACAGAAACAATTTTTATATCATTTTGAAGTAGAAAAAATAGATTTTCAATGACGCCAGTTTCATTTCCATGCGGCGTTCCATTTAATTTTAATTAATTTTGAAAATATTTTCAAACACTATTCCCAACAATGTTTTTATTGTTATCGTCTGCAGCTCTTTTTTAGAGCTTGTGCCGATGAACACCTTCACCGATTGAAAAAAGAAAAGAAACATTATTAACTGAGAACTGATAATGGAGAGTTGCGTTTTGAAAGTCTTCTGTCGATATTTTGAGACGTACTTTGATAAACCTGTTGTAAAATATTTATAAATAGGTGTTCTGTCTTTGTATATATTTGTATTAACAAGAAAATATATGAAAAGATGTGAAAGTACTTTTATCCCGAGCAATCGAGTGTTACTACCTGTACGGAGTTTCGGGCATCAGCTAGTTTAATACACGAGGATAAGTCCTTAAGTAAGGCACAAAAGATAAGAAAAAATAATTTACCATGACAATCACTTGGAAACAATTTTATTTTTCAAAATAATCTCCACCAATGTTGATACACTTATCCCATCATTTTATCAGCGCCCCATTTCTAGCTGCATAAAATTCCTTGGGTTGCTGTCTCATCCACAGTAGGACTCGTGTTGAACGTCGTCCTCATCTGCAAAGTGTATGCCTACAAGATGTGGTTTTAGTGGACCAAACAGATGAAAATCGCTCAGTAACCAGACTTAGCACCAAGTGATTTTCATCTGTTTGGTCCATTAAAACAACATCTTGGAGGCAAACACATTGCAGATGACGACGACGTTCAACACGAAATACTACTGTGGAAGAGACAGCTACCCAAAGAATTTTATGCAGCTGGAATTGGGGCGCTGATAAAAAGATGGGATAAGTGCATCAACATTGGCGGAGATTATTTTGAAATATAAAATTGTTTCCAAGTGATTATCATGGTAAATTATTTTTCCTCATCTTTTGTGACTTACTTAATGACTTAAAATTAATCTTAAAATCATTTTATTCGAATTAATGAATTCTGTTTCCGTGAAGACTATAAAAATCAAACGATATCTGCTTGCAACGGAAAATGTATTTTAAAATAAAATAGTGTACTAACATATAAACTTATTTACAACTTTCATTGGTTACTGTTTTAAAGCGACCATTTAAAAAAATTAATAACAAAATTTCTCGAATTCATTATGATTTCGTTATTTTTTAAACAAATTAGTATGATGTTTCAAAGCAGAACATGAAAACTCCAAGACATTTTCAACTTCCTAAAAAATAATAATTTAATTCTGCTATCAATTCCAAAAGAGAGAATGTTTTAAATAGTTTTAATCCACAAAGAGATAAATGAGTGATATTCAAAATTTAAGAATAACAACAAACAAATAAATATTTTATAATCCATATAAAATGTAAAATTCATAAAATATAAAGTAACAATCAATGTATCAAGTCAATATAATTAAAAGTTTAAACACGTTTAATTGAATTTAGAACTAATCACATCACAAATAATGTTAAAACATAAAGAGAAGAGCAGTTTTACTCAAGATATCTTTGGAGATAAAAGAACACGCCTAACATACCTGACATAAGTTTGACAGTAAAAGATAATTCGACCCAATTTGCATTATTATCTCTTTCAGAAATATATTATTACCAAAGCAGCTGAATGATAACTTAGCAAATTTCCTCTACTACAAATTGCTCTAGAGCACAACTAATTTAGTAATAAAATATCGAAAAATGTAAATTTGTAGAGGGACGAGACTCATGTTTATATGGAATGCTGCTGTTGAAGAATTAATTAAATTTCAGTAACCATTTTCATTAGATGACCAAGTTCCACGACACAGTACATTAAAAAGGTACAAGACGCAAGACAAAGAACAACAACAGAACACAAGTACACAGAAGAAGAAGAGAGAGAGGCGTCATGGGAAAAACCCGGATGGCTCTAGTAGCGCCACCTACCATAAAAAAGAGAAGGCAGTGAATTGTAACCGCTACAAATTTAATAAATACAAATAGAGAAAATATTATGAAAAATTACTATAGTATAGTATATACTATACTATATAAAATTACTATATTACTAAATATATATTATAATTATATATTATTATATCTTTCACATTAAAAAATTAATTTGCTTAAAATTCTATGAAAATAAACAGAAAGCTATTTTATTTAGTAAACCAGTTAGGCCTTGTGTAAAAATTTCAGCTAAGAACAAATCAGAAAATATGACAAAATAAACACCGAAAAGCTTCAAAATTTCGGAAAGAAAATATTTGTATTACAAGAAAAAGTTATAAAATATATATAGTTTTGAATAAAGAAGGAAATTTAAACAAAAAAACTTAATTTTTTAAAGTATATTAGTTTTCATTATTAGATAAAAAAGTAGTGTTGTTTTATCAAAATAATTAAAAGGCTTCTTAAAGAATTTTTTCTGTGAAATTGCTGTTCTCTTCAATATATTAGATACCTATAAATTCAGATGTATTTAATCTTCATGTCTTCTTAATATTTCAATCTTAAAGAATATTTTCTTTTCGAACTCAAATTTCGAATAATATTTTCCCAGAATTACTGTTTCAAACTATTTTTGGAAAACAAGCATTTAAAGATTTTCTGAATGTAATATTGCCTTAGTTATTTAGCTTTTGTGAAACATCTGAAACTATAGAATATCTCTGTTAAACAAAATATGTTGTTTGAAAGAATTTGGCCTGTTTTCTTTTAAATGTTTCAATTTTCTGAAAAACACAAGCAAGAAATGTATCAGTAAAATATTTTGTCTCAGTTATTTTGGTCTTCTTTGGTTCATGACTCCACGCTTTTACAATATTTACTGCAAGAGACGCAAATTTTGAATAATGTACTTGCTCACATGATACATGTTTTTAAATATTTAAAAATGTTTCTACTACTGATTTGAAACAAGAATATTTTGAAATGTTTGCACAAAACTTATAGATTTATATCTTTCTTTAAAACTGAACACTGCAAAATAATTCAAACAAAATGTTTGTTTCATATTATTATCCTCCGATTTTTTACGGTTTCTAAATAAATATGTTTTATACCAATGTGTACAATGTAATATATTGTTTCTTGGTAAATGTATGGTATGGTTTCTTTCTTGTGGCCTAATAGAAATATAAATTAAAAAATATATAAATAAGAAACAAAGATTTAAACAAAAAACGATAACAATATAACTTTTTGCGTGCTCAACGCAACAGCATCAAGTGATTGCATCAACAAAAAAAATTACAAGAATTAATATTTAGAACACATAAAATAGAATTTAGAATGTAAAAGAGATTATTCAAAATGGAAGGAATGGATAAGAACCCGAATGACTAACTTTTTCAAAAACCACTGGCCATAGGAGTTCTAAAATGGACAACATTTTCTGTCAAGGGTAAGATTATAAATCAAAAGTATACCCCTTGTGGCCTGAATTCTATCCAATCGCAAAACGAGAAACATTTTGAAAAATCAAAAGGCAAAAAATCCTAAATTAAAATCCAAAAGAAACTAGAGTTTGTAAAATAATTTACCCTCTCTGCCGAAATTATGATGATAGAACAGGATACGCCAGACGCGAAATGACAAAGGGATTTTTCAAAAAGGTTTCTTGGTAAACACGTATTAGTTTGCAGAACATTTCGTAATGGATATTTTGTAATCAAGCATTATATTTATTAATCATTGTTACAAAGAAAAAAAGATTTCGATGTTTAATTATGATGTTTTTATTATTCCCCCAGAATCAGTTGCAAACACTAATTTTTTAAAAGAATGCTAATCTCATTATAATGCAGAAGTCTATACTAAATAACCATCATCCTTCACAATTTTTAAAATCTATGTATCCAGTTGAAAATCACACAGAAACTAAAATGTAAAATAAATTAAAATATCGTATTGCTCTTTAATCAACAAGAAAACAATTTTTATCTTTTTGACGTAGACTTACGTCTCTCCATAGTGTGTCGGGAAAGGAAAAAATTATGACGCTTTTCGTGGTATATTTAAACGCGTATAGTTCCACAACCAAATAACATAGCGAGTTGGAATTAATTTCATTTAACAGAGAAAGGTTGAGATTAAAAATTATAGAAACAATTTAGAATTTGTAATTACGGTTTAGTCACAGTCTAGTTGCAAAGTTGGTGAAATTCAGGAAGAATTTTACATAGATAGTCACATAGTCAACCACTAGACTAATAGTCACTATAGACTATAGAGTTAATAGTCACATACAGCTACTTTAGTCACAGAAAGTCACAGTTGAGTAAGGTAAGTAAGTCTATGCTTCTCAATCGCAGCGGCCGTTTCGCAGAAACAGCCTCCCGTTGAATGTTTTTCCATTTAAGTTTATTTCAATTCACCAATCAGCACACATTAATTACGCATTATTTATAAAGGTAGCTATAAACATAAATATATTCTTTTAATCCAAGCTGTCACCAAATTTGTTACAAAATCGAAAAAAATCTTATTCCTCGGTATTTCGGTAGTTAAAGAGTTTCTTATCATAATCAATCAAGCAAGCGTTACATTCTTATTTTAACAGAGAGATCAATAAAATGATCCGAAGATTTCTCCGGAACTTCGAAAAAAGATAGAGTTTCTTATAAAGTCAATAATTGTTTGTCATCAATTGTTAATAAAAGTATCGATTTATCAGTTCCGAAGTATGAAATTACTCTGTCGATTATTCACGGATCCTGTCTACAAAAATCAGGTTTTGATGGATATTTTGATGGTTTGATATTTTGATGAAATTGAGTCTGTAGATACTAAGTTAAATACTAACAGAAAATTTAGCTCATAACTTTCAAATCGTAACTTACCTTGATTTTCTGAACAATAAAAGAAGCGTTACATATAAAGAAGAATTAAAAATATCTCACGATTATTTTTAAAAATCACCATAGTTTGGACTTTCCTAGATTAGAAAATTAAATTTGTGTTATTAAAGTTCAAAACACTTAATAAATAAATACAGGGTTCCCACTTATATCAGTTACTTCCCTCCTTAACTTCTTAACGGCGACAGCTTAGGCCTTAAAGTTGGAATCTAGGTATAATAAAAAGGCTATGCGCTACTCGATGAGACAGCTTACAACGCCATCTATCGGCAAATTTTGGAATTAGAGGTCCTATCTCGAAAACGGTACAAAATAAAGGGAAAAAGTCAAGTGCAAAATTGTAGAGCGTCTTCGATTTAGTAAGAAAAGACACCTTGAGAGCAATAATGGTCAGAAAAAAACGTGTAAAATGCGCATTTGTTTGATCGCATTTTCTGAAATTTTGACGTCATATGACACAAATAAAAAGATAAAATGTTATTTTTAGAGCAAAAAATGACACCATTATGCTTTTTCTTGTGGAAATAATTCAAACAGCAGGTGTATGGACCTTTCCGCCAACATTGCAGGACGTATTACTGTTGCTTGTGTTTGCACACCAACTATATGCTGAACCGTGTGCAAAGTGAAATTTAAACAAGGACTCAAATCTGCATTGTAGATGATGGAGAGCACTTTTAACACCGAAAAAAAAGGTATATTGTAATAACTAATTGTTTTTCTCTCCTTTTAACCCGTTTAGAGACGTCACAGTTTCGGAAATCGAGAACAAATGTGCACTTTAAACGTTCATTTCTTCGTATTAATGTGTACGAGGTATCCTTTTTTACTGAATCAAAGACACTCTACAATTTTGTAATTGACCTTTTTCCCGCATTTTGTACTGTTTTCGAGATAGGACCGCCAATTCCAAAATTTGCAGATAGATGGCGTTGTAAGTTGTCTCATCGAGCAGCTCAAAGCCTTTTCACTATACCTAGGCACCAACTTTATGGCCTAAGCTATCACCGTTTAGAAATTAAGGGGGTGTAACGGATATAAGTGGGAACGCTCTATCTGTCTTGATTTAACAAAGGAATTCAAATTTAAAATATGAAATGCTGATAGTTCAAATTATTAACAACTAATAAGCACGTTACAATTATTGTAACGTGAGTATTTTAATCAACAATTTAAATCCAAGGAAAAATTTATAGACGGTTCGTCTTCTTGAATTCTTAAGTTTAAACTTTTCATTTCCCTGTTCAGTGCATTTACTTCGATTTTAAGCTGGATATATTAATTCAATAGTGTTCGGAACGAATTTTAATGTCGTTGTCTTGGTGACGAAGGTTAACTCTTTAATCCCGAGGCGACTTTTTTCTTCTAGCTCCTTTAAAACCGGGATATTTTGGGAGGCTAAGACATTAATTGGACTATTCAAACCTGGGTGGTCATTTACCCCAACCCCTGCTGTAGCCTTCCCTGAAGGCGCAAAGAAATGGTCTGGGGTGTGCAAGGATAATTGGAGCCCCTAACACGCTTATCTCCTAAGCGATCTCAGAAACTCCCCTCCCCTAACAGAAGCAAACCGCCTCAGACCGGCCTTCGTCGTCGCTAAGAGAAAATTTCTACGCCGCCCCAGACCGCCTCCCTCGGTATGAGAGGGTTAAATATCAAAATCTTTTTTTTTTACAAGAACGGCTTCATTCGCAATAATTTTTTTTCAAATTAATTTTCAAGAATAATCAACAAAATTAAATCATTATCAAACATTCGGAAAACACACACACAATATATGGTTCTTAGAAAATCATTTGGACACGTTTCTCTAAATTGTGTTTAATTTCTTACATCGATTGAAATTACAACAAATGTCCAAACAGAATATGCCATCTAAAAATATCTAGGTCTTGAGATTCATTTCTCAGATATTCTGAAAAAAATCTTAAGATCCCTTCAACAAGAAATAGAGTAAATAGGAGAATAAAGAAAAAATCCTGCAGCCAAAATTTAAATGCCAACTTTTGGTACTTAAGTTTTCAAGTAACGTTTAATGATATAGGTTTTACTTTCATAAGTATAAAATAAATCCTTACTGAAAACAAATTCGTTTACTAATATGCAGATATAAATTCAATTTCATAGATTTTGAAAGACAATTGAGGATCCTTTCAATATGAAACATTGTAAATAGGAGAAAGAAAGAAAAATGCATTGAATGAGCTAAAATTTAAGTTTCCTTTTTTCCTTTTTAACTTCCCAGGCAACATTTCATGAAATAAATTTGTCTTTATAAGTATAAAATAAATCCTTAATAAAAGGCAATTTCATTTACTAATATGAAGTTATAATTTTATTTTCACAAATTATTTGAATTATTCAGGTTTACACTAACACAAGCAGGATCTATAGAAACGGAAGGAAAAATTCCTCTAT
>BGPR01003750.1:33046-51874 GCA_013235015.1 Araneus ventricosus
TGGTTTGGTGAGTAGTAGAACGAATTCGAGTGACGTCCTAGTCACATAACAACTGTAACGCTGACGTCACGTAACAGCTGTAACATCTGCGCTATCTTCATTTATTAAGGATGTACTCGAAGCGATTTATCTTGTTAAAAGAAGGTTAGTGATAAGATAACAATTGTTTGAACTTGGAAAAATGTCAAATTTAAACCAGCGGGAGGGGTCTTCCCTAAACTTCCTCGTATATTTCCCAAAAAGGTGTCATCCGGGCCGCCCCCCCCGCTTGGATAAAAAAATTCGAAGTTACTGTAATCCATAATGTATTATTTACTAAATCTTTCGTCTAAAAATTTGTTCCTGTATAAAGAGAACTGATTGAACGAATCTTTTGGAGCAAATATAGCATAAAAATGTTGCTGGTTTTTCTTAAATAGCGAAATAACGACTTGGGGTGTCGCACATCCCCTTGCGCATCTTCGCGTTACTGTTCGTAGCGCGCGTCCCCCCGGGTTAATATAAATAAGTATAATTTCCTTTTTTCATATACAAGAATGTGAAGTATAAAATCACGAATATTTAAGTCTGAAAATTGCTCATATTTAAAATTAGTCTGCGAACTTCACAAACATAATCTTTTAACAAATATGATTTTGGGTTTAATAATAGCATGAAAAATAAGCCAAGCGTGCATATTAAAGAATTTCCTTTCTTAGAGTTTAAAGAAATCACGGTTTTCTTGTGTATGAATTTTTGTAACTCAGTTTTTTTAAGTTTAAAATATTACACTTTTTTAGTTTGTTTTCTGTATAGTAGATTAGAAATTAAAAAATATATATCAGCTTCTTAAAGGAAATTCTTTTGAAAGAAATTTAAAAGTATATTCCATTGTTTTTCAGCGAATTCTAGCGAATGAAGATTAATGACATAGCTTTTACAATATTTTTTGAATAATATATATCTTATGTTAGATACCAAAATTCCTAATCATGTAATGAAAAAATTTTAATTTTCGAAAAATTAATGCATTAAAAATAATTTACTCTATATTTTATAAGTAAAGTTTTTTTCATTTATTTGGATTTTTTAAAAATAATAGTGTAAAAATCACATCCACTTATTAAAGAACTTTCTTTCATGAAAGAGTTTATAAATACCTTATTGATTTTCGTATGCTTGCAGTGAATATATTCATTGACTATTTATTTATACAATAAAAATAAATTTTGAAATACTTTTTTACACTTATACTTTTATAAATTTGGCCTATTACGTTGAATGTTTTGTGTGTAAACTATTTTAAAAATTCCAAAGACATGGGATCAATCATCCCAACAAAATTAACAGTTTCTTCAATTTGCTGTAAATTTTGTATTTGTTGTAATAAAGTACTAGACAACAGAAAGTGTCCTGTCAAATGGAATACACGTAGAGCCATTTTATAAAATATCATTTTTTAAGTCGGGAAAATAAGTCTTGGTTGAAAAAAAATCATAATGATGATTCCTTCCGAATATATAAGTTGTTCATAATTAAAGTTCTCATGTCAGACACGTCTGCAGCCCTGTCTGAAATGTGTGTAACTGCGTGCATGACTTTGTGAATGACAAGAGTAATATTCAGCGAATAAAAAAAATAAAATTTTAGTTCCAATTATGGCAGCCAGAGGGCGCATTATATTTAAAACTCGTACAAATATATATTTTCTATTGACATTCTGTAGTAGCTGCTTTAAAGCCTAAAATATTCACGGAGCTCTTGTGGTGGATCCTGGTGCTGGCCTAATACAAGTTTTCTTCCTCTTCTAAGACGAGCGGACAACAATCCTGTTTCTTGAAATTCAATTATCATTTTTCGAAGTCCTTTAGCAGTGATTTAATCTATTCGAAGCCCTGTCAAAGTTCGGAATTTCCATACAGCAGACAGTTGGGTATCAGTATTTTGATGAAAAATAATTTAACTAACAAAGAAAGATCTTGTAAATTTAAAGCAATTGTGAGTGGCGAGTGTACTGAAGACAAGTTATCCGCGAATGTTTTTTTAATAACAACTACTGCATCACATCGACAAAAATTTATATGTATACTACGGGACCTATTATTATTTTTTTATCCTTTTATAAACTCCGTATATTATTTGTCCTCTTTATAACTGGTTGGGCCCTTTGGTACCCTTATACTGAGTAGGCTGCTTCGCAGCGAGATCTCTTGTCATCCTCATGGCTTCGGATAGGGCGGAATCCGCATGCATGATAAACAAATCTACAACAGTAGAAGTCCGATAATCCGGCACGTTCGGGACCGGCTCGGTGCCGGACTACCGAAAATTCCGGTCTATCGGGCGGTAATTATAAGAACAATTAGGTTAATAATTAAACTACAAATACAGTATGCAAATATGTATGTACATACAACAAAGTTTATTTTTCATTTCATATAATGTATGTACACGTACTGTAAAACATATTTCACTTAGATTTAAAAAAGTCACGAATGTCTTTTTGTTTTCTTGACTTTTGGTGTTTAGTATAAAATTTATTTCTAATGATATGGAAATCAATAATTTCTGAAGCACTGTAGCTAGTACTAGCCTCAGCAAAAGAGGTAAACTTATTTAGTGATTCTGCAGCTTCTGCCCAGCTGATTTTTTCCTTTTCTTCCGTTTCGGCATCTGAGTCACTTTCTTCAAGATTTTGAGTAGGCTGAGGGTTTACTACAATGTTGATAATGTCCTCATCGGTTAGTTCTTGTTTAACAGGCTCATTCTCGTCGATTAGAAGCCACTCCTATACCTCATCTTCAGGCAGGGTTTTCAAGGGATTGTCAGCACTTCTAACGACATCCAAAACTTTGGTCAGAGCGTCTTGATGGTTTTCTTCCTCATCAGTCTGTAGAGTTAGGTCAGATGCAGGGTTTGCAGCTGGCCAAAGTTTTCTCCAGCATTTTTGGAGTGTTGTATTTTTTACCTGGTTCCAAGACAGTGCAATAGCATAGACGGCATCTTTTACTGTAAACTTTTTTTAAAAATCAGTCACGTCACAGTCGGCATTTAACAGGCCTTGAATAAAAGACCTTCTATAAAAGCATTTAAAATTTTGAATAACCCCCTGGTCCATGGGTTGAATCAAAGATGTTACGTTAGGTGGGAGCAGAGTAGCAACAAAATTTCCAGAAACTAACTCATCTACTGGCGGGTGGGCTTTACAATTGTCCAAAAGAAGGATGGCTTTAGTATCTTCTGGTAGACCAATGCTTTTGAAGTATTCCTTGACCTCAGGCACAAAGTGGTGAAAAAACCAGTCTTTAAAGAGGGCGGCAGTCATCCACGCATTTGAATGAACTTTGTATTGGACGGGCAAGTGTGTAACATTCTTAAAAGCCCTGAGTTTTGCAGATTTACCTATCACAAAAGGGGTCACTCGGTGGTTTCCAGACGCATTAGCACATAGCAAAACGGTTAATCTGTCTTTGTTTTTTTTAAAACCCTTGGCTGCTTTTTCTCCTCCCCCAGCTAGTGTAGATGTTGGTAAACATCGCCACAATAGCCCTTTTTCATCAGCATTGTAAATCTGTTCAGGTGTTAAATCATTATCAGCCACGATTTTCTCAAACTCGTCTTTGTATTTTTCTGCAGAATTTTGGTTTGCTGAAAGTGTTTCTCCAGTTACGTCAAGTCTTCGAATTCCATGCCGAAACTTAAAGTTTCTGAGCCAACCATCAGCATAATTACATTCACTTTCAGCAACTCCTAAATCTTGGCCGAATTTCTTTGCCTTTTCAACAATCATTGGCCCTGTTACCCTTCAGAACGTACTGCACTAAACCATTTGAACAATACACTATCTAGCTGTTCCAGTTTTGGTTTTTTTAATGTTTGTCTAGAAGCCAATTTTTCAGTTGTTACCGATTGAGAAGCAAACTTCATTAGTTCATCTTTTTGTTTTTTAATGTCATAAATAGTTGATGAGCCAATATTAAACTCATTCATTAAAATATTTCTATTCTCGCCTTTTTCTAGCCGTTTGATGATTTCTAGTTTCTGATTGAGAGTCAGTGTTACATGTTTTCGTTTCTCTCCTTTTGAACTCGAAGGCTTAGGTTTTGAAAACATGGTCACTGTACAGTTAGAACATAACTCACTATTTTTATAAACAGTTTCAAAAGTTACGTTTACTGCGATGTGAAAGAACACAAAACAACAACGCACAAAAAAATGGCGAAGACGCTTCGTGATTGATTAACGAGCTGCACTGCACCTGAATTTGTTGTGACAGCTGAGACTAGCCGGTCGCTAACTACGTAATTGTTTCCGAACAATACCGAGCGCTTCCGGATGATCCCGAACTACCCCGAAAACTTCCGAATAGCTCTCGAGCGTTTTTATTTGCTTTAAAGACACACTTTTGGTGAAAACCGAAAACCAAAGAGCGATGCCGGACTATCGGGCATTCCGGACTGTTGGATGCCGGACTAATGGACTTCTACTGTACCGGTTTCTACTGTAATGCGGCCTCTGGTGGTCATATTTGGAACTACTTTTTTTATTCACTTAATGTTTTCCCCATCCGTTTATTAAGTCATCCACAAAATTTCACGCTTTTCTGGTAAGTGGTTACTCTTGCAAACATTTCAGAATAGAAGAGCTCTAATTATCAACATCACCTTTTGTTTGTCAACGGATACGGAAACCCTCCGAGCTTTAGCTCATGCGCCGGGCGGAGTTATTTTCATCAAAATAAGGGGAAAGTGCAGAATGGAAGGCTGATGTTTACATTTTACTGAGCGCGATCTAACAAAGAACTCCGGAAATGCGTTCATATGACTCATTGTCTGACACCCCTTTCCGGTTTAAAATCGTTCAAATTGGTAATCTCGGAATCCGTTGCTTAACTGTACTTCATGATGTTATATATTTATAAAAAAGTTCTGAAATGCTTTTCGAATTAATTAAATGATTTCATAAACAGTATTTAGGAGGATAACATTCATAGATGGATTAATTACTAGAAAAACAAAGTTTATACATTATAATTATTAGAAAAATTTCATTTGAGTAAAAGACAAAGCTGATAGTTGATATGTGGTTAATAATTACAGAAATTAATAAACTGATATCCCATTAAAAGAGACAAGATTTGCATTAGACCCTTTTATTTTAACCGCATTTTACTATTTATACTATTTGTATTTGTACTATTTATACTATTTGATTTTGTAGCTTTGCATTTGAATTTATATCGGAATTAAAATATTTCATTTTCTTCATTTATAATAAGTTGACAGGAAATATTGCTTACTCATGTTTAACTTTCATGTAAATGCATTCACTTTCCTCTAATTGGGCATGGAAAATCTAGGAAATATATAACTGATTACATTTAGATTCGATCTCAATATTCTTGATGCTCACTATTTTAAATACATCCTCACTGCATTTTAGCGATATTTTATATAATGAATTCGGAAATATATTAAACTTTAAATCTCAAATGAGAACAAGTTAATAATGCAAATTGATAAATTTCTAGTTCCTTAGGAAAAAAAATCTTTCTTCAGCGAATGTTCTTCAATTTATAATCTTTATGAAACAATAAGTTGAGAGCCCTATTCTAAGAAATAGCCGCTTGTACAAAGAAACTTGTTATCCGTACTTATTCAAAATAAAACATTAAGAGTTGTTTTTTCAAACCTTTTTATTAAGATATGCTCCCAAATTAGTTAGGATTAATTCAACAACTTACGAATAGTTTCTTCGAATCCGTAAGAATTCGTAGAATGGAATAAAAATTTATTTATTAGAGGATATTTATTACAAACTTACCACAGTGAAATAATTCGATAATCCTCTAAAGTCCAAATAAAACGTACACGAATTCAATATTTTATTAGTTACAAATTAAAATAGTAAGTTATTTCCCATACTTCCTTAACCCGAGAGGACGCGAGGGTGTAATTTTATGACCCCAAGCCCTCGAAAAAATCCAATTCCTAGAAAAATAGTCACCTGTGCATTTCTTCCTTATCAGTAGCCGAGTTAGTCACCCTTCTCTGCCTTTTCTCAGTATTCAGAAAGTATTTCCTGAATTTTTCGTCCGATAATGCACATTTTGTCAGTTATTGGGGTTATGGAATGACCCCGCGCGTCTTTCCGTTTGTTCAGCAGACTAGTTATTTCACGCGGCTGATAACGTCAGTTCGTTGCTGTCCTTTCCGAATCGAAGTATTTACTTGCTGCTCACAATGCTGACTCCATACGAAAAAGAAATAGAGCATTTACATAATATTTTTGCTGGAGTTGAAACTCAAGATTCAGTCTTAGACTTTGAACACAATGGAGCCGAGAATGTTTTAGAAGAGAATTTTTCAGATCATGAAACATTCAATGAACATAATACGGAATCGGAAGAGGACGGCGATTCTAGAAATGGAGAAGTGAATAACTCGGAATGGTTTTCATCGGCATATAGTGCAGGGAAGCAAAATTTAGGCAGAATATTCATGCTCGTTGTCATGATATTATGTCGCGATTACCTGGAACACAAGGGCCGGCGAAAGATGTGATAAGCTCTGTGAAGAGTTGGGAGTTATTCATCCACGATAACATGAGACAGTTAATTGTAGAGTGTACAAATATATTTATCGAGAAATCCGCACCAAACTTTTCGCGTGAAAGAGATGCACGACTTCATAAGTGTATAATAATGGAATAGATTTGACTTGTGTTAAGCACTGTATTCTTAATGTCTAAAAGTCAAAATCGTTATTTTTCGAACTAAAAATACAATGTTTTTAACAGTGCAGGGTTGAATTTGAGTTTGGGGTCATTCTATGACCCCCGCGCGTCTTAGCATTCGCTAAGGAGGCGCACATTCTCTCGGGTTAACAAAAATCAGTGTTATCCGAAATGCCTCTGGAAACGGAAATCTTAAGAACTCGTACTGTACTGTATGGAAACAAGCGTCTTAGCATTCGCTAAGAAGGCGCACATTCTCTCGGGTTAATGATAAGGATTTTATTCCTTCGAAAAAATTTTGTACTAATAATTTTTAAAGTTTTTCTAGGTTCCTTTACAACAATTCACTGTATGGAATGAAAAACGTAATTTATTTTATAGTTTCTTATTGAAGAGAATTTCGCCTTTGAATTTTGATGCCAGTAATGGTAAAATGTGTTGTCAGTGGCGTCTCGTCCATTAGGGCTGGAAAGCTGCAGCACTCCCTGAAATTATTTTTTAAACTTGTATTTTTCGTTTTGAATCTTATTTGCTTGCTTTCCCCCCTCAGAGTTCAATGACTTACGAAAATGCAAAAAAGTATTAAAAAATTGAAAAAGTTATAAAATGTATCCAAACGAAGAGAGACGTACGTCTGAGCTGCAAAATAATCTGCACACCCCGAAATCCGCTCATTGAGCAGAAAATACAGAGTGGAAAAACAACTCTTTCTTCTTTTAGCTTAGACAGGTTATGGCCTGAAAGTCAACACAGCTCTTGCTGGCGCGGAGCCAACTGAACGAAAGAAAGATGCTATTTTTAATAAATTTTTCTTTTTCCCTCACTCTCACACAAGTTGCAATCTCATTGGCTGCTTATGAGTTTCGGTTCGTGTTACGACGTTAAATTCAAGCAAATAATACTCTTCTAAAACTTTCAAATTTTTTAGAGTATTTCAGTAAAAAATGTATTTAACATGTTTTAGCTTAAAAATAAGTTTTCTGCATATGAGTTATTTGATATTCTTTTTTGAAAGAGTGTTATGGAGTGAACTGGGCAAGGAGGTAAGTGTATATGTGGAGCTGCGATTATTATTTTTTTCCTTCAGACGAATCGTCACATCAACATTCACTTAAATTTTTGTTAGTAAAACTAATAGAAAATGTCATATGCTAGTTATTTACTTTGTTTGAAAAGCGGGAAATGTCACATCTGGATTTGGAATTAAATAAACTTGCCTACTTGGAGATAAAGTAGCTTTTAAAATTGTATTCTCTTGATAAACATTTTTCTGCAGCCTCCTCGTTTCTGAGCTCACGAGCCGCCAGCAGTGTTATTAACAGTTCGAAGAATTCCATTTCGTAAATTTTGATCATAATTATATTCTAATTGTTGGAATATAGTAGTCTTATTTATAAAATAAAAGACCGTAATTAGTTATACCTATTTCTCCTGAATGCTTCTTAAGCAAATTATTCCAATTCCAACGAGATTTTAACATCTATTTCCCTCAAAATACCTTTATTATTCAATATCATAACTACATAAAAAAATAACCTATTTGGAACATCCTTCGTTGATTTTTTATACACATTTATTCAACTTAACAAGTTTCATGTTTTTAGGGATGAAATTTTGTAATCAATTCGTTTACTCTATTCCAGATTTACTAGAGTTTTGTAAATTTGTATACTTAATGTTTATAAAGATGAAATTTTGTAATCAAAATTTCACTCTCTTCCGGATTTTATAGAGCTTTGAAATTTTGTAAACTTTATATATTCTAAATTACAATAAACTTTTTTTTAAATATTTTCAGAATTTAATATTGTTAGTTCATCGATTAACTCTTACGAAACGGGAACGTCCCAAATGTCTGTACAACAAACGGCGGCGGCCGTGCAATTAACGTCCGAATATCCCTGTGAAGTTTCCAACCCCTTTCGTTAAGTGCGATTGATTTCACATCCCCAACGCACACTATCTTCGTTAGAGTGGATCGCCCAGAAGGGTTTGGGGAACAGAGGGGTTTTCTTAGAATTCGGAGAGTGCTAGCTGTCATTGCGGTTTTTGAGGGGAAAGTGAATTCTGGTTATCTTTGAAAGAGGAACTCGGGCGTTCCCGTATTTTGAGGTCCCTCTGTTCCAATGGTCTTAGGAACCAGAGGGTTATTTAGTCAATAATTTATTTCAGCATCTGACGGTGAATTTGAAAAAAAATTATTTTAATATCCTATAATAATTATAATAAGGAATTACAAAAAAAACTAAAAACTAGAAAATTATCAAAATAAAACGAATTCTACTCTTCAGTGTCCAATACTAAAAGTGTATTTTGAAAAAAAGTTTTTATCAAATTTACTGGTACCTACGCCATTTATGCAATAAAAGTTTATTTTGAAAAGAAGTTTTCTTTAAATTTACTTGGTACCTACCCAGTTCACTCAATAAAAGTGTGTTTTGAAAAAAAAAGTTTTTATTAAATTTACTGGTACCTACGCAATTTATGCAATAAAAGTGTATTTTGAAAACAAGTTTTCTTTAAATTTACCTGGTACCTACCCAGTTCATGCAATAAAAGCGTGTTTTGAAAAAAAAGTTGTATTAAATTTATTTCTCCTTTACTTTTGATTCTGCAAGATTTCATCCGGAAGTTTGTTGGATTTTAAAATCGCTATATGATATTTAATAATGCTGGAATATTCGGTTACTTTTGAAAAACAGAAAAAATATGGGCTGTTTGTTGAAAATAATTAACATTTGCAAAGAAACTGTTTTTTAAAGTTTTTTTTATGGCATGTGATGAAAATTGTATGAATCTTATGAAGAAAAATCTCCGATTCAAAAATGGGCAGTAAAATATGTAAGGAAAAGATAATTTATATCTAATATCGAAGCATTTTATTCTCTTGGTCTGGAAATGACAAGTGCTATAGAAATCCAGTAGATAATATTTTTGGCAATTAGAAAGCATTAACGGACATCTGTTGAAAAGAATTATACTATTTCTTGAAGAAAAAAATTTACAGAAGTCACATAATGTGTTTCGCGAGAAAAAAAAGATTCTTCTATTCCTTTTCCCTTTAATAATTTTATTTTTAGCAATTCGATTATTTTAATGTACTGTTATTTTTTAGCTAGAAAGCCACCCGTCGTGGTATGACGGGTGCAAATTGGGTCTTTATTCGAGTGATTCAAAAGTTTAATTAGATATATATACGACAGAAATATTTAGCATTGATTGAAAACAAATGAAATAGACATATGTTTTATGAAAGAAATATTTTTTATTTATATATTTCTTTATGCGAAAAATCTTTCAGTAAACAACATTCCGTGTGAAGTATTTTTCGTTGTTTAACAATATTATTATAATTCAATAACCAAGAAATACTCAGCTTGTCAAACGTAAGTCAAAAATTAAAATTTCGAAGAAATTCTTTTTCGAAATTCTAATCAAAACAAAGCCCTTCTCTGCTCGTCGAACGTTGAAAATAAATATTATCAAATTTCATCACGATTGCAATAAATAATAAGATGCATCGTGGCGTCAAACTATATCACGCGTATGATATACCACTGACGTAATTTACAACTTTCTATTAAAAAACGGAAATGAAATTGAAATATATGATTAATATAATTTAAAATTTCTTGTTAATTAATGATCATAGCGAGATAAATTTTATATCAATGGATAGAAAATTTTATTTCTCTATTTTAGAGCTATTAATTTTGAAATTAGAACGACAATTACTCTTTTAAATTTAAAATTACTGAAATGTAAGTTCTCTAACAATGAAATAATGCTGTTTAACGTCTCGCAGTACTATGGCGAGAGTTTTATTGTTGGTGACGTCAGAACGTTACCGAGAGACAGATCTGGGCTAATATATTAGTAATATTAAAGTTAACCAAAAATTTCGGAATATAGATAAAAAAATGTTTACTCGCAGTCGAAAGATTTTCACATCAATCCAGAGATAGGTCAACGATTTTTGAAATCTTTCTTATTTTATTTTAATAGATTTTATATTTAATAGCCGCGGAATTTTATTTCACTTTCGTATGGCACTCAAGATATAACGTAAAGAGATTAACTCGAAATAATACTACGTGAGATTTAGCCAACTTGCTTTCCAGATATAAAAGAAGAAATATTCAAGAAACTTTTCTAGAAAATTTCTAGAATACAGTATCTACCCAAAATTGTCAAAAAAAGTCATTACGCAAGACTAAACTAAACGTTAATCAAAAGAAATACAAAAATATTGCATTAAAAAGTAGAAAATTATATCCCTCCTTTTCCATTAGATTATCAACCCCTCCTTTTTAAAAAGAAAATGAAATAAAAAATATGACATTTATCTGTGTTTTATTTTGTTATAGAATTCATGACATAACGTAGCCAGATTGTTTAGAAATAATTTAAACGGGAGATTTAGCCAAATTTTTTCCATGAAAAAAGAAGAAATATTCTAAAAATATTTCTAGAATACAATATATACCATTAAGTAATCGGAACAAGTTATTACGCGCTACTTAACTAAACACTCAACTGAAGAAATAAAAAATATTGCATTAAAAAGTGAAAATTTATATCTTATCTCTCCATTTCTATCCTTCGAATTTTCATCCCCTTCTTTTCATTTAAATTGAAATAAAAAATATGGCATTTATCTGTGCTTTATTGTATTATAGCATTCAAGATTTTACGTAGCCAGATTGTCTCGAAATAATTCGTACGTGAGAGTTTGCCAAATATTTTTCCAGAAAAAAAAGTAGAAATATTCAAAAATTATTTCTAGAATACAACATCTACCCTTAAGTAGTCAAAACAAGTTATTACGCGCGACTTAACTAAACAGGCAACTGAAGAAATACCAAACATTGCATTAAAATGTAGAAACTTCTATCCTTCTGTCTCCACAGAATTTTTTTATCTCTTTCTTTTCTTTTAAAATGAAATAAAAAATATGACATTTATCTGCTTTAATAGTTTTAAGCAAAAAATGCGTACGGGCTCATGCGAAAAGAACATGGATTTTGAACAAATTCCAGAAGTTAAACGACCCTATCTGTCATCCATTTTTTTGCAAAAATGGAAGAGATTGCCATTCATCCATCTGCCCACCAATTTAGCTGTCTACAATACCAGATATCGGTTTCTTTACGTTTGTATGAATCCAATTTCTCTTCAATTGCAAGGCATAAATCAGTGTTTCAGACTTTTATATTTAGGGAGTGTTTGAAAACGATACAACCTGCTTTCTTGATGCAAAGAGAACAGATAGGGTAAAAACGCAGAACGTCAGAAAAGAAAATGCTAGATATCATGCAAAATTGTTTTCTGTTTTTTGTAAGTTTGGTATTTGATTGAATATCATTTGTAGTCTGATGTATTTCAGCATAGCATGAATAATCGTGGGGCCTTCTTTATGAAAATAATATGTTTATTGGACATCTTCCCCAGCACAAACATGTATACACTTGCATCGCAAACATTGCGTCACTGACTTCTGACATCGAATTCCATGTTCAATTTTTTTATTAATCTCCGTTGCTAGGCAACGTTAGCAAAAGACAAATATATCGTTGCCACACTATTTTTATAACCTTTAGAAAAGAATTAATGCCAAACGATTTTTTAATTAATTACTTTTTCAGCCAAACGATATTTTTAAATTAATTTCTTTTATGACCAAACGATTTTTTATTTAAATAACTTCTTTTCTTTAAATATTTTAATAATTCTACAAATACATATTTTTTTATTCGTTACGAATATTACAACCGTTATTACTTCGCAAAATGCATATATTCCAAATTTTTCCTATCGATCATTGTACTGAAACTATGGATATAAAAGAATCCGGGAAATAAACGAAATATTGCTATATTTTAATTTAATTCCTTATATTGTTTTGAAAAAAATTAAATAAATGATTCTCATAAATGAGCTAGTGGTTTATTACTAAGAAAGACACTATTACTGACTGCTTCTTTTTGGTGAATAAAAATAAAATTTATCCATATAAAATCTACAAAAACCAAGAATATAAGTTTCCACGATTGATCTCAGAAAATTAATTATAGTAAAGCACCGTTTATACGTCTTTCAAGAGACTGACATTAAACGACGTATTAATAAAAAGTTGTATAATCGAAATTTAACTAAACAATTTTGATCTTTACAATTTTATGCTACTAATGAAAGTTCATTTAAAAATATTAATTTTAAAGTTAAAAAAATAGAACAAGTATAATACGACATAGTACGGAAGTAGTGATTAAATTTATCAAAAAAGTGAGAAAAATCATAACTTCATGCATATCTTGAGTACTAATTATATATGTCTTATATAATTTATGTTGCAATATTCGTAACGAATAAAAATATATATTTGTATAATTATTAAAATATTTAAAGACGAGAAATTAATTAGATAAAAAAAATCGTTTGGTCATAAAAGAAATTAATTTTAAAATATCGTTTGGCTGAAAAAGAAATTAATTAAAAGTATCGTTTGGCATAATTTTTTTCTAAAGATTATAAAAATAGTTTGGCAACGACATATTTGTCTTTTGCTAACGTTGCCTAGCAACTAAAAAGAATATTGGGAGATTGAACTTGGAATTCGATGTCAGTCAGTGATGTAACGTTTGTGATGTAATTGTATGTGTTTGTTTTACATGTTTGTGCTCTGGAAGACGTCCAATAAATATATTATTTTTGATAAAGAAGTCTCCACGATTCTTCCTGCTATGCTGAAATACATCACAATGTGCAGGCAGGTAGGCATTTAATTAAGAAAATTTAACCATAGTCTGACGTGCTGATTGTCTATCAGTATTAAGTACATCATTATCAATCGAATTAAGTTCATAGAATGCTTTTCCACTATTCTTTTGGCAAAAGAAATAAGTTTGAAGTTTTTCCATGGAGTCCATTCCGTCTTTAGAGAATGGTGGAATAACTTCTTCCTCATCGCTTAAATTAGCACCAGACAATTTGCCTTCTATTAATTCCTCCATTATGAATAATTTCGAAGTCATGATATCTTTTTCATAATTCAGATACTGAAAAGGAGGAACTTTTACATTTTAGAACGGCATAAAACGATGTATAAATATAAAACACATATAAATGAAATACGGTAATGCAAAACTGATGTAAATAAATTATTTAAAGAATTTTTTTAATTTAATCTGAGCGCGCATAATCTAAAATACTAATCTTCTCACGTTAAATAATAGATTCATCTGATCTTACATTAATTTCAGCAGTTACATATAATCTTCTTTTATAAGTTGTTAGAATATCTTCACGAAAATTTAATCCTGATTGCCAAATTAAACGTTTTTTTAGTCTATAATTTAATAAATCTTTTTCACAACTGAAAAGACTATTCTAGACAGACACCTTGTGTAGTATAAAACTAATAGAAGGAGATTACATTGATACCGAAGAATGTAAAGAAAAATAGCAGAAAAATTGAATAAAGAGTAAAACATATATCTAAATAATAAAATATTTTATGTAGAAAAAATAATAAAAAAATACATGTAATAAGATGTTTGAGAAAAATATAATACGCGTCAACTTATTTCCATAATAGTCGCCACTTGATAAACAGGATGTTCACCCTGATATAACCACTGTGGATGCATCAATCAGTAAAAAAAATCACGGTAAATACCCATGACTTTACTTTTCTGTCAAGGACTTTTTTATAAAATTTACCCTCTATGGCATATAATCAGTGCCCTTCATGTTTTGTAAACCTAGCAGTACGGAAGGAAATCTTGCAAAGAAATATAAAGTATACATAAGAAGTTCCTCAAGCAAATGAAAAGGCCTATTGTAGAGTATCTAAAAATATATTGGGGAAAGTGGGGTAAAACCGGGTAACTAGGACTCGAAGGCCTGTTGAAGCTAAACTATTCAACATAGAGCTTGTCAAATTTCATTAAAATATCCATTGTTTAACGGAGTGCAATACATGATTCCTGAAAAGTCATGGTTCCTTTACATTTTTTTCTATAACTTTTTTATAAAAAAAAGTCAAACCTCATGTTTTTATCCCCCCCATGGCATATAATCAGTGCCCGCCATGTTTTGTAAATCTAGCACTACGAAAGGAAATCATGCAAAGAATTATAAACTACACATAAGAAGTTCCTCAAGCAGAGACAAAGGTCTGTCCTAGAGTTTCAAAAAATGAAAAAGAGAGAAAGTGGGGTAAAACCGGGTAACTAAGACTCGAAGGCCTGTTGGAGCTAAACTCTTCAACATAGATCTTGTCAAATTTTATTAAAATATACATTGTTTAACGGAGTGGAATACATCATTCCTGAAAAGTCATGGTTACTTAATTTTTTTTTCTATAACTTTTTCATAAAAAAAAAGTCAAACCACACGGTTGTGTCCCACTAGTGGGATAAAATTGGGTACACATGTTAACTTTATGGGGAATTAGGAAAACTAGATTTTCAGTGGAAAAGTAAGGGGCATTTTAATTTTATACTAGCCGCCTACGGCTTCGGCGACCAGCTTATCGCCGGAAATAAAATTTCAACTGAATCTCTTATGCATATTTTTATAATCATGGTCCCCTTGACAAAGTAGCTTGAAAATTCAAATAGCTATAGACATTTAACCCGTGTCCTTTTCGTATCGTTGCACTTGTTCTGTTCCTTGTCTACATTAAAGTAAACTACGTAAATGATTTCAACAATGAATTGGCGCGGCACATTTTACGTCCAGCAGCATTCTAATTGGCTTAAAACACGCTGATAAAAAGAATTAAAACATAGCAAAGATAATCTTTCAGTTTACTGGATTATTTCATTATATACTTAGCATCTTGAAGACTTCATTTACAGATTTCACAGAAAAATTGATCAAATAAAAGAAGAAAGTAAAACCCAAAGGATATTTTCTAAGCTTTAAACAATGGAAGAGAAACACGCGATTAAAATATGTGTTTAAACAATGAAAACGTTTTGAAATGCGTTGCATCACTGAAAAGTATTGTTGTAAATTATGCCAAAAAATATATTTAAAGGGTTATTAAAATTAGAGAAACAATTGTAGGGCATTTTAATTGATATCATTGAAAGGATAATTTTTTGAGGTTTGAGATGCTGTAAAAATGATTTATGTGCTGTCATATTTTCGAAAGTTATTAAGGAAAATCGCCGAAATTTCGCTTGTTTTTTAATTAATTAAATTTCAAATTAAAATTTCAAAAAACGGCTCCGAGGTGCACATTCCCACCCTCCAAAGAATGTTCGTGCCAAATTTCGTAGCTCTAAATCAAGAGGTCTGCCTGTAGAGCACCAACACACAGACACACACACATTCTCCTTTATTATTAGTAGAGATGGCAATTTAAGAATATTAGTTACAAAATTCACATGCAAAGCAGTTGTGTCCTTTCTCTGCGCCACTGCAGCTTTCATGGTCTCAGCTAAGACAGTTTCTACATTGGATCCAACCTTCTCATTTATTTAAATTAAAAACTGCAAAATCAAAATATAAACATCAACGTTTTATGAGTTTTTATCCTCTTCATTGAATTTTTATCATTTTCATTGGATTTTTATCATCTTCATTGGAATTTTTTCATCTTCATGGGATTTTTATCATCTTCATTGGATTTTTTTCATCTTCATGGGATTTTTATCATCTTCATTGGATTTTTATAATCTTCATTGGATTTTTATCATCTTCATTGGATTTTTATCATCTTCATTGGATTATTATATTCTTCATTGGATTTTTATAATCTTCATTGGATTTTTATAATCTTCATTGGATTTTTATCATCTTCATTGGAATTTTTCATCTTCATTGGATTTTTATCATCTTCATTGGATTTTTATATTCTTCATTGTCATCTTCATTTTATTATTCACTGTCTGTCCCGGTTTTGCGCCACTTGGTGTACCCGATTTTACCCCAAGTGATGAGGTTATGAAAAGCGAAATAGAACCACGTAACTATTGTACTAAACTATTCTTGTTTGATAGGATAGAAATCCTTAGTAAATATATAATACGCTGAACTAAACATAGTTTTTATAACTGAAGATTATTAAATAAGGATAGTATGAAAACAAGCGAACATCAGACTAAATATAGTTTTTATAATTGCAATGATTATTAAATAAGGTTAGCTGAAAAACAAGCAAACATTAGAGAGTTGAAACCTGGAAACTAAAGGAACTTCACAGGAGAAGTGAATTCTACATCAACAACACGGCAACTATGACCCAATCTCCTTCTTGACTAGTGGAGCGTAATTAACTCTTTAATATCGAGGCGACTTTTTTCTCCTAGCACCTTTAGAACTGGAAGTTTTTGGAAGAAAGCGATATGAATTGGACTCTCCTAACCTGGGTGTCATTTACCCCACCATCCTACCCCCTGCTATAATCTTCCCTTAAGGCGCACGGAAATGGGCTGTGGTTGGCAAGGATAATTAGACCCCCTACCGCGCTTATCTCCTAAGCAATCTCAGAGCCTCAAAGAAGCCAGCCGCCTCAGACCGGCCTTCGTCGCTGTTAACGGAAATTTTTAGACCGCCTCGCTCGGTATGAGAGGGTTAAGATTCTGTGCGCTAAAAAGTAGAACTAAATAGCGCCAGAATCAATGTACCCGGTTTTACCCCACTCTCCCGTACATGCAATAAAAGCAACACAAAGGCATAGCAGGAAATCAGCACAACGAATGAGCACATGATAATAAAATAATATGAAGATTATTAAACTGAGTATTCTATGTAAAAAAAACCTTATTGATATTGTCAATTAATAATTTCATCAGCGAACTAAATATATTACAATATCAATTGTTCAACAACCTGCAATTAAATTGTCAATAATTAAACGGCTCATATTTAAATTCTGAAAATATTTAAATATTTCATTGAGATCGGGTATAAATTTTCAGAACTCTAGCACATTCAGAATGATTTAAAAATTTCCGTCTTTCGAAATATGAACTTTGCAAGCAATGAAGTTATGTTAAATATCAATGCAATGAAGTTCTGTATCAAATGTCATTTTTAGAAATGATTATTTAATTTAATTATGAAATTCAATTAAGTTAAATAACCATGCGTAAGAATGGCATATGATACTGAATCTGCAATTTTAAATCAATGTTTAAACGCAAATATTATGATGATTAACTGAAAGTGAATTTCTACGTGAAAAAGGCATATGATACTAAACCTGCCGTTTTAAATCAATGTTTAAAAGTAAATATTGCGATGATTAACTAAAAGTGAGGGAAGTTAAAGGGAGGGTTAAAGGGAATCATGCGTAAAAATGGCATATGATACTAAATCTGCCGTTTTAAATCAAAGTTTAAAAGTAAATGTTACGATGGTTAACTAAAAGTGAGGGAAGTTAAAGGGAGGGTTAAAGGGAATCATGCGTAAAAATGGCATATGATACTAAATCTGCCGTTTTAAATTAAAGTTTAAAAGTAAATGTTACGATGATTAAGTAAAAGTGAGGGAATTTAAAGGGAGGGTTAAAGGGAATCGGGAATCATGCGTAAAAATGGCATATGATACTGAATCTGCCTTTTTAAATCGAAGTTTGCACGTAAATATTAGGTGTTTAATTGAGAGTGCATTCAATAAAGTGAAATCATGGGTAAAAATGGCATATGACACTGAATCTGCCATTTTAAATCAATGTTTAAACGTAAATATTTTGACAATTAACTGAATTAGAATTCATTTTTTACAAGTGAGCGCAAAAGGGAAAAAAGTGTGAAATAATCTGGATCCATCAGCTATCAGAGAGGAAACCAACAGAGTCAGCTGTTATTATAACAATAATACTGACACACTACATAGCACGTAAATACAAAATTCTTTTCAGAAATAAAAACTTAAAGAAAAAACAAGTTTTAACACCATTTCTACGGTCTGCTTCAGCCTGAAAGTTTTTCTAATGAGCTAAATCTCTTCTTAGCAACACTTGTCGCAGTGACCAAAGAGCTGAGTTGTTTCTCTTTTGTTTTGTATTTTATAGTATTTGGCACTTGTTTGTGCCCTGGGCAGTAGTTTTCCACTTCAACAGAACTTCTAAATTAATTTAAACACTCTTTCTCCTTT
>BGPR01003750.1:60655-71987 GCA_013235015.1 Araneus ventricosus
GCTGTACTCAGATACAGTGCACTCCCGATTATCCGGGTTAATCACCGGGAGGGATCGCACGGACAATAGGAAAACACGGATTATCCAAAAGATCCTTTTTGCTAAAGAAAAAATCTGCATCAGTACAAAAATTACTTACATTTGCATGCTGTATAACATCAAACTAGGAATTTTCCTTTTAACATTTACTGCCTTAAAAAATCTGCAATGCGTCTTTGCTTCTGCTGTTTGTTCATCTATTGTCGTATATCGACACATATTTTACGAACCGCAGTAATGTCACCGTAATCAAATCCTCTTTGTCCCATCTAATGTAACAAAGTTTCCACAGACTGTAGAGCAGCAGAATGAGAAATTGTATTTTCCTCATTTAGTATATTTTCTGCATCAGTACTAGCTGATACTCCATTATCAATTTTTGAAGGATTTCTAATTTTTGTTTAACATCTAAAACGTTTTGTTTTCGTTTCACACCACTCATTTTTTACCAGTAAAAAATTTCACGCTACTAACTGACGACAAACAAGACGCAAAAACTAACGGAACACGTGCGAAAGTGAAAGAAGACGAAGAAATTAAAGAATGACGTGTCAGAGAGAATGAGCTAGCAGGAAGTGGATGATTCGTTTCTCGGAAAATTAGGGGTTGAACCGATAGAGATTGCACGTGTAGGAAGAAAAATAATCTATTCTTTAGCCTCCACCATCACGGCTCACTAGTTTCATGGAATGAATTGCTCGATCGAATATCAACATGGATTTTACATGCATGATAAGCGTGAAAATGCTTCTCTTTAAATTTTTTTTGTGAGTCCGGAATGAGCACGGCTAATAGAGAGTATACTGTATAATGCATCAGATTTGTCCTCAGGTGCTATTTTCTAGCTTATTTCTTCAAAAACAACCGAATATTGCTCTGTAGGTATAATTTCCCGCCGTTTCGTGATAACACAGTTGGGTTAGGGAGAGCGTTTCATGCACTATCAAGCGCGATCAGACCGAACTGACTGATTCATAGTCAATGGAAACTATAGGAAGAAGTAGGAGGAATATTAATACGAGCTGAGACGTGTGGAGAGGTGTCTACCTTCGATAGTTTCCATTTAGCTTATGATAAATACCCACTGGCGCACTCTAAACACCGTACCTGTACTCAAAGGGTTAAATGCTCCCCCTTGCTTTTTTCAAAAAGTAGGGATAAGTAGGTAGGCTCTGTAGGGATAATTTCCCGAGGTTTTGTGATAGCCGTGTTGGGTTATGGAGAGCGTTTCATGCACTATCAAGCGCGATCAGACCGAACTGACTGATTCATAGTCAATGGAAACTATAGGAAGAAGTAGGAGGAATGTTAATACGAGCTGAGACGTGTGGAGAGGTGTCTACCTTCGATAATTTCTATTTAGCTTATGATAAATACCCACTGACGCACTCTATACACCGTACCTGTGCTCAAAGGGTTAAATCCTCCCCCTTGCTTTTTTCAAAAATGCAATTCTTTCAAACAAAGAGATAAGTAGGAAACAAATAATAAACTTTGAAACATATTTCATGGAAGCGATTGAAGCAACTGCATTAAAAAAATAAGGAATACAATATCGCGGATGTTTGACAGAAGCCGTTGCCATTTCACGGGTAACAATGTTGGCAGGGAAATTCACCACTTCCCTTTATTTGTTCCCTTGCGTCAAAGTGAAAGAATTACATGGCAAACACAGTTTATAGCGAAAATACACTAAAAACTTTCCCCTCTAAAAAATAAACTATTCTGAGTTTACTGTGTGGGACAGCTAGCCTAAGCAGATGAAGAAAAAAAACTTTCGAAAAAAATTCGAAACTAGGAGAGGTTGTAAAGTTGAAACTACTGCAACGACGCAGTGATTTATTCAGGGTTCGGTCTGTGATAGGTTGTCTCGGAGGAAATTTTTATTGGTAAAATATTTGTTCTGGAGGTGTTTACTAAAGCAGACAGCACAAATCGAATGGTTTTATGGTTCGCATTTCAGAGAATGGGAAACGATTTTGGTGGCCAGAGCTTCTTTTTCAGATAAGTGGGATTTTTAACTTTATCATGAGGCCTATGGGGCCTCCAGGGATGTATTATGCATTTCCTTTCTTTATACTGCTCTTCATGCATAAATATATAAACATTTATAAGATATAAATACTTACGATAAGCTCGAATTCCTGGTGCATATTTCCTTTAGAAGCTATATGGAAACTCGCACTGATACCTAGTGCTGGAGTTTTAAATTTTAGTGTAAAATATTCTTCTTTATTCTTATATTTCATAAACACTTTTATGTTCATGTGGGATGGTCTTCGAATCAACCACCTTAAAAAAAAGAAGATGAGATCCTTAAAATCCCTTAAAGTAAAAAAATATATATCCATTAAAACTATTGCATAATTTTATAACTAATGCATGCTAGCATTACTAATATAATAGCCCAGATCTCTTGGTAACGCTTTGACGTCACCAACGACAAAACTCGCGCCATAGCACTGCCAGAAGTTAAACAGCATTATTCCATTGTTAGAAAACCTAAATTTCAGTAATTTTAAATTTAGAAAAGTAATTATTGTTCTAATTTCAAATTTAATAGCTCTAAAATAGTGAAATCAAATTTTCTATCGATTGATATAAAATTTATCTCTCTATGGTCAATAATTACTGAGAAATTTTAAATTATATTAATCATATATTTCAAATTAATTCCCGATTTTTAAAAGAATGTAGTAAATTTCGTCAGTGGTATATCATGCGCGTGATATAGTTTCGACGCCATGATGCACGATGGATTTTTTGGATGCCCCTATGATTTTTTTAATAAGGAAATATGTAAATAAAAAATATTTCCTGTTATTAAACATATGTTTATTTTATTTGTTTTCAATAAATGTTTAACATTTCTCTCTCAAATATATATATATTTAAACGCCTCAAATTTGATGGGGAATCTCTCGAATGAAGAGGCAATTTGCACCCGTTATATCATGACGGGTGATTTTCTAGTTAAGAAGAATAGGTGATTTTACGATTTTTTTACATCACTGCTTATTGCCCAGATTAAACAAATAGACTGAATCCTTGTATAAATTTAAAGTGCAGCGAGCTACAAAATGTTTTAAGAACATAATGAAATGGTCTAATTTTACTTTATTTTAATAAAATAAACTTTTTTGTGAAATTTATGCTGTATGTTTTTCCAAAACGTTCTATGCTAACAAAATCTATTACAATAAGAGGACAAGTAAACCAAAAGCTTCGGGTATTTCACACACAACCATTTGAAACAGAAAACGACAAAGTGTTCACTTAGCTGGGAAAAACATCAAGCCAATTTTAATGTCTTAACAAGAAGTCAATAAATACAAGCATATGGTCTAAGATTACTTCATACAAAGCGTGAGTCAGCAAGATCCCTGAAAACTTTGAAGAAATTCTAAAATATGAATCTTTCAACTTGATATTTAAAAATTAAGTATAATTAACCAAACAATGAAATGAGAACTTGGACATAAACTCCACCGATCATCTAGTAAAACCCAAAAACGAGAGTCAAGTAAATACTACAGCAATTTGACTTTGAGAATAGACAAGGTCATGCATTCGTAACACACCCTGGTAAAAACAGAAGAAAAAAAGAAAATTCTCCTCTAGTGTATCTCTCATATACGCGTGCCTGCTGGAAGGTTAAAGGCCTTTATCTTCTTTTCCACTTTCGAAGATTTTACTGTCTGCTGATCTTACAAGATCATCCGATTCTCCATTCCTCTTTTAAATAGATCATTCTCGATTAATTCTTTCACTTTGCCTTATTCCTTATATGAACACCATTCATCATTATTATTACAAGATCATCCGATTCTTGATTCGTAATTTCTCGATAGTCATTCTCGATTAATTCTTTGACTTTGTACTCTTCCATATCTGAGAATCATCCATTATCCTCAGAACAAGACCATCCAATTCAGTTCTCATTTCTCGATCGTCATTATCGAATAATTCTTTGACTTTGCCCTATTCCTTATATGAACACCATTCATCATTATTATTGCAACATCATCCGATTTTTAATTTGTCATTCTCGATTAATTCTTTGATTTTGCACTCTTCCACGCCTGAACATCATTCATTATCAACATAACAAGACAATCCTGTTCATTTGTTATTTTTTGATCGTCATTCTCGAATGATTGACTTGGCCCTCTTCCATATCTGACCACCATTCATCATTATCATTACAAGATCATTCGATTCTTCATTCGTGATTTCTCGATAGTCATTTTTAATTAATTCTTTGGCTTTGCCCCCTTCCATAACTGAACATCATTCGTCGGTAATGCTATTTCTATTTCTTTCACCTCATCTTCAGCAACACGGTCGACGTTCTGCAGTGTAACTCTATGAATGAAATTCTAGCTTTGGACAAATTAACGGGAAATAATTCAGATACAGTGTACGTGGAAAATTCTGCAAATATGCTCTCGGCAAAGGCTAACTGCACATATCGTTGCAAATTCGTCTGGTGGGTGTACGACTGTACGTGAATGCAGACCAACAAGCAGAATAATAAGATAATTAAATGACTTTATTTTATGAATATACCAGAAAAAAAACATAGCACAGGTAGCAAAACTAAAAAGCACTTTTATAAATTTATAACTCAAAAAGCAGCATATCACTAATAAATATCAGTCACAGCATCTTCAATAGCTCTGAATGTCTATCAGTTCACCAGCTGGAGTTGCTGACCAAACTCCAACTGACTCATTGTTTAACGTAGCTTTTTATTTATAATTTGTCTGACAGGATGTGACATCACATGGAAGTCTCTCGAAGGTTCACCATATTTCAGCTGCTAGAAGAGATAGGATCTTAATTCCAGCATTTTCTGGAAGCTTCGTTTTGTCGCCAAATTTGTGGCAATGTCGGGGTTCATTGACTTTGATTTAGGTAAAACCACTGTGAATCTCCCTTTCTTACCATAAGATTAGCATGTCAGGGAAACAACTTTACAACTTCGTAACAGCATGAACGCATCTGTCGTGCTTTTGACATTTCGGGTCCAGGATAAGATGACGTATTTATGCAGGATAAGATTTATCAGTATCCAAAATTATAAATTGTCGTTCTGGTTTATATAAACTCCAAAAAAGTCGCCAAAATATAGATTTTTATTTTTATTGATTTATTTCGTTTATCATGCCATTCTATTTATTGTATCAAAATTGATAATTTGTACATCTAAAATTTGAGAAATTATTCAGATTTTTATTTACAAAGACAGATGACCGCTTTAAACGATTTTCACTCCATCTTAGGTTTTTCTTCACTTTCATGTTTTAAAAGTTCTACGGCATTTTTCATATTTTATGTAAATTTTCGGGGTTTTTTTTTTGCTTATGTTTATCCATATATCTGATAAAACTGCGCACGCACTGCGTAAGCATTCATATCCTTAGTTTTTTATATGCAAGATAAAAAAATTGTATCGCTGATAAATTTTCCTTATATGTCACTATATGTAACACAAAAAATTAATGTATATTAAAATCCATTCACTGTTTTATGTAATATATTTCGGTAAAGCTACAAATAAAATTTAAAGTAAAAATATTTAGATTTAAAATGCTAAATTACCATGCTATCAAAACTTTATTAATAATTAGTTAAAATTTAAAAAAAAAATGTTTGAGAAGGTATCATGTACCCTTCATACATGAATCAGTGCAATTTTTAATAATTTCTTTTATTATTTATAGCACACAACTTCCTCCTACTTTAGTAAAAACCGAATTATTTATCTGAAATGTTCATTTATTTATTCAATATTCTATTGATGCAGACAAATGCATACAATCTCATAGGGAATACAGGTTAAAATAGTACTATTATTTTGTAAGAATAGTATTTTATTTACAAAAAATTGAAATTTTTGAAAAAATTACAATTTCAACTAAAAAGACAGATCAATTTTTCAAGGTGATTTAATTTACATGCCAAATTACAATGCTATAAAAACTTTATTAATAATACTTAAAATGAAATAAATGTTTAGAGGGTACCCTTAAGAAGAATATACACTTAATAGATGAATCAGTACTTTTAGTAATTTCTCTTATTATTTTATGGCACACAAATTTCTCCTGCCTTAATAAAAGCAATATCATTTATCTGAATCCATGTACTCTTCCATTTATTTATTCCTTCTTCTACAAATACAGACAAATGCATACAATATCGCAGGAACTACAGGTAAAAATAGTACTATTATTTTGTAAAAATAGTACTATTATTTTGGAAAAGTAGTGCTATTACTTTCTAAAAATAGTACTATTATTTTCTAAAAATAGTACTATTATTTTCTAAAAATAGTAATATTATTTTGGAAAAGTAGTACAATTATTTTGTAAAAATAGTAATATTATTTTGGAAAAGTAGTACTATTATTTTGTAAAAATAGTACTATTATTTTGGAAAAGTTGTACTATTATTTTGTAAAAATAGTACAACTATTTTGTTAAAAACATTATTATGTTTACAAACAATTGAATTTTTTTAAAAAATTTCAATCTCAATTTAAGAGGCAGATAAATTTTTTTCATGGTGATTTAATTTACATGGTAAATTACAATACTATCAAAGCTTCATTAATAATACTTAAAATGAAATCAATGTTGAGAATGTACAATTAATAGTTGAATCAGTGCTTTTAAATATTTTTTGGCATTCAAATCTCTCCTGCTTTAATAAAAACAATATCATTTATCTGAATTCATGTACTCTCCCATTTATTTATCCCTTATTCTATAGATACAGACAAATGCATACAATATCGAGGAACTACAGGGAAAAATAGTACTATTATTTTGTCCCAATTTTCTCTCAGTCCATTCACTAACACAGATAGTTTTGGCAAATTGATCTGTTGTTCATGCAAATTGTTTTTACCTTATGTTGACGTACGGGTCCGACGTCATATGCTAAACGCATTTCATTGGTTGAGACGTCGGGCGCTGATGTAACTTAAGCTCAAGAGTTTTTGTAATTCATTTAATGGAAAAGGGAATGAATGAATCAATCAATCGTAAGAACGGTTGGTAAACATTGATGATGGTATTTGGTTGGTATTGAGCTTTAAAAACCTAAATTACGGTTTTATATTTTTATCTAAACATGCGCAATAAAATGACTTTGTTTATAACTTTGCATTATTTCTGCTCTGCATTTACATGTTTTCCATCAATATAATCCATCAATAATAATATTTTAATAATTTCTTTATTATTTTTTGGCACACAAATCTCTCCTGCTTTAATGAAAGCAATATCATTTATCTGAATCCATATACTCTCCCATTTATTCCTTATTCTATAGATACAGACAAATGCATACAATATCACAGGGACTACAGGGAAAAATAGTACTATTATTTTCCCCAGTTTTCCCTCAGTCCATTCACTAACACATATAGCTCCATTAATATCAATAGGGGGATGGAGTTATTAGATTGGTTTATCATTATGTGTGTGATGCGTTCTTTTGTTATTGATGAAGGCACACAAATGAATGCTAACATCACGGGTGCAATCAGAGGGTAGGAATTTTCTGGAGGATCTTGAAAGAAATGCATCATTTTCTCTAGTAAATTTTTTTTCAGGCAGTTTTTCCCTCGCTCTCCGTTCGCCACTGAGGAAGATCGAAGTGATATAAATACTTTCTCGTATTTGAGTGGAAGGAAGAAGAAAAAAATGTGCCCCCTCAGAATGGGATGGAAAAGCACTTTTTATGCAGCCCTGAATATGGGTCCATCAATAACTCATTTCCGTCCGTCAACCTTATCCACTTATGAGCTGTCGCGCATGCGCACATTCAAAAGATGGAAGATGGGTTTCAACCGACCTGAACTTGAAAAAGGGGATTTTGAAAAATATTGTTTCGGGAAAAATATAATGCGCCATCCATTTTTTATATTTTTTCTCTATTTTTTTCATTTTGGTTTGTGAATGATAAAATGGGCAGAATCGCTGAAATTTCAGGATTAATAATACAGGAAAGAAAATTAATTATTGTACAAAATTATATTCCTTTGTCAAAACATATCTGTTTTTCTGCAAATACTCGTAGCTGTTTACTAGCCGCAACTGTGTTGTTTGTTTATTTTTGATTTGCTATTTGGTACCGTTTTATAATTTGTGGCTTCCTATATTCTTTTCAGTTTTTCTTCTCATTATTTTCTTTATTATTATTATTATTTATTTTAATGTCATTTATTTATTATTCAAGAAATAGCATATTAGACAGTTTGAAATTATGTGTAGGAAAATTTTGAACTGTGATAAGAAATTGTGTATAGGTTGATTTAGCCTTTTCTTGTGATGCAGTGTGTTGCATGTTTAGGTTTTAATTTGTGGTTTTCTGTATATATATATATATTTAAGCGTTCTTTTCCTTTTCCTTATAATTGTATTTTAATTTATGTTATTTCGTAATTAATCAAGATTTTGTGTTTAGGAAAATTTGAAAGTGCGTATAGGAATTTGAAATTGTGAGAAATTGTTTTGGTTATTTTAACCTTTTTTCCTATGAAGCAGTGAACTTTGTGAAGAAATTTTGTACTCGAATTTGCTGGCGTTCTTCGGAACTGTCAGTGGCTTGATATTTATATGTCCGTAAGGACAGTTCAAATTACTAGTTATTATTTGCCAACACATATTATAATTTCAAAGACTTTGTGGCTATCAATATTTGATAGGAAATGGTAATGGATTTAAAAAAAACAGCCAGAGAGTTCTGTCCTCAACTTTCTCATCTACTTCCAGAATATGGGTTATAATGTTTAACTAGGCCAAATAGTGAAAATGATTGAGCACTAATTTATGACGTTTAGGGTTTCTTTCACAGATTGCATTTAAACTTTGGTGGATATTTACAGTTTTGGTGTAAAGACCAAATACAAAATTTCATTTCCCTAGTTTGTTCCGTTTTTGACTTAGCGTGTCCACAGAGAGAGATAATTCCAAAAAATGGTTTTTATGGAACTCAAGGAGGTCTAAATGAAAGAGATTTGTCACAATTTCGAGTCCGAATAATTTGAAGACTGCCGTATATTCTAGTTACGTACATCGCATATGAGTAAAAGCAAAATAAACTACACGTTTTCTCTTACTAGGGTCTTTGTAGCACTCTTTAACACATTAATCTCCATATGAATAAAATACGGTTCACACCTATTATTTAATCAGATGGCCCCTCCTCTACGGTAGTTAAGAGCTAGCAGAGAAGGGGACATTTAATTAGATAGATAGTTCAAATCTGAGAGGTGAATCCTGGCAGTCAACGTAATAATATTCATAAATAAGATAAAAATAAAATTATCTGTTGTCGGTTAGAAAATTGCAAATGCTATCTAATACATTACAATTATTTTGTTTATTATTTATCGTAATCATAATTAAGTAGATAAAATAAGAACTAAGCAAACGTAATATATATTTTCTTCTCTTTGCATGCATGTCTCATAAGAAAGAAACATAAAAATGTAACCAAATGCATCTTAATTATACAGATTATGCGTGTGATTGTTATGAATTATCGTTATGTGAGGTTATAAATAAGTGTAGCGTGAACACGCTTTCAGCTAGGAGGTTGATTCTCGTATCACTTTAAAGAGCTTGATGAGTATTACTAGGATCTAAAGTGAGGCAATAAAAATATTTATCAGAATATAAGTAAAAATCAGTATTAAATTGAAAATTTCAAAATCCTCATGTTTTTTTATTATAACATGCAGAGTTTTCTTTCGAATTGTACGAAGCTTAGAGAATACTTGAAAATACGTAAAAGAAACATTGTATTAAAATTTGAATTCAAAAATTTGAATATTACTGGAAATATGAGCATTTGTAGTAAATAAAGTTTTACTGCGCATACGCAAAATGTAGTTCCATATACTCTCAACAGACGGCGCCATCTAAAGATACTCTAAATAAAATATAAGAAAGGCACAGTTGTCGTCCGCGTCGTAGAATTTTTGTGAGAACGTCGGGATAAAATCATAAAACAAGTATTTCGCATTAATATGTAATTTAATTATCAATCTCTTTAATCAGAGCCATTATGCACAGAGTAGCATAATGGTTACAGAATAGATAAATCACAAATTTATCGCATGTCGCAAGGGTCTGTGGCAGTTTGTGATTCATCTATTCTGTGGCCATTGTACTACTCTGTGTAACTATTGCATTAAAGAGATCTATAATTAAATGACATATTAATACGAAACACTTGTTTTATAATTTTATCCCGACGTTTTCACGAAAAATATACGGTGCGGACCCGAATTGCGCCTTTCTTATTTTTTAGAGAGTTTTTTTCGATTCTGATGAAGTCTAGATTGTAGAGATTTGTCAAAATATCGAGGTTGAATTGTTTGATCATTACACAATTACAATTTGTAAAATATTCTTCGAAGTGCATGAATTAAAAATTTGTCTTTTTATGGTCCTTGCAACACTGTTTAGTATTCATAATCAAGTTTCAAAATTAGAAGTCTGCCCCGAAACAACCTTCGTGTGACATTCAAAATACAGGGCGCAAAATCTAACTGAATTAAGCCAAACCAATTTGTTGCAACTCAGACTGCTTCTGATGCGCTAATAAACTAAAGTATCGTAGAATAAGATTTTCTTTTGAAAAGCAACCACATTTTTTGATTTTATAACTTCGTCGATTATGTCATTTTATAGTTGAACGATACTACTTTTATTCCAAAAATCCTATTCAAAAGAAATTATTTCATATCCGTCAGCATATCTTCCACTTTAACAGCGTGAACTCAGGAGTAAATTATTTAAATAAAATGTCAGGTGATCTTAAGAACGAAGCAGAAAATATGCTTTTCCTAATTAATTTTAGTCATTTTCATTTTAATAAAAAATAAAATTAGTTCCATAAATAACGATTTAGAAAGTACGATTCGTTTGAAAACCTTAACACTGGGTTGAAAATCATTTAAAATCATGCACTTTCGATTCAAAATCAAGAATTAGAACAACACTTACAACCAGGAAAACAAAATGTAAAATTTTCTGATTGACATGAATGATTTCAATAAAAAGCACAAAAAAATGTCACCAAAAATTTTTATTATTGTACAGTCTGAGCATGAATTTGCCTTAAGTTTTGTATTTCTAGTCAACATAGAAGAAATTGTTTTAACAAGGATTATTGCGGCAACATAATCCTTTTTTGCTTAATTTTGCAGTAACGTCATATGTTTCTACGCCTGATATCTTTGTCTTCAAAAATCTTTCGTACTACCATGGGA
>BGPR01003750.1:71997-93079 GCA_013235015.1 Araneus ventricosus
AACAAAAATTATCTTCTTTTCATTCAAAAGATACTGAGCAGGGAAAGAAACTTTATAACTAGACCTAATAAATGAAGAAACACACCTTTGAACAATCGACTTGGTTCTGTTTTTCTTAGCCGGGTCCATCCTGAACATCAAAGTTGAGTAGCTTATCCAATTTAGCTCAATAAAAAAGCTTTCCCAAGAACAATAAAGCCTTAGTATGAAAGACAATCTTTTCTTTCGTTCTCCCACTTGCAATTAGAGTTCCTTTGGTATAAGTCGAGCTCTCGAGTTGCAATCTGTTATAAGACCCTTGATTACTTCCGGAACAATTGCTTTTTAGTTATCTTACGAATTGAATTAATATTATCAGAGTGAGATAGAAGTTTTTTCTGTCTCAGTTAATCGATAGTTATTATATGTTTGTTCTGAAAAACCGATAGATGATCAATAATTTTAAATTAATTTTAATTCAAGCATCTTCTGTTATCTGATACAAAAAGAAACTTGCATGCTTTTTCTTGCGTCATTATTTGACCATTTTTGCCTGGCCTTTTATGCATGATTTTGATATCGCTAAACCAATGGGTAATGGTTAATAGTAATGGTTAATGGTAATGGTTAAAACTCTTTCCGGCGTGGTGGTCGCAAAAGAGGGCACCAACTTTACTATTTTCTAAAAAAATCACTTTCCACTTGGAAATTCGGAAAATTGCAAGAAAAGACAGCTGATAGTTCTCCTTTCAGAATGTAGATGGCAGCACAATGAAATTTCACTCTAATTTTGGAAAATTATAGATTTGAAATGCCAAAATTTCTTGACTCAGAGAAAGGAATTTTTTTGAGTTCTTGACGTTTACAATTTTAGCAAATTCACTCGACCATTTTCCTCCAATATTCTTGAAGTTTTAATTTATGATTTTGTGTATGATTCAACAGTATTTTTTGAGAGTTTCAAGATGGCTGTACCCAAAGGGGTCCTCATATGAGAAAGATGTCTGAGGTAAGTTTAAAAAAATTGTAATTTATATGTCTAGACAATAAACTAAATCCATTCATGATGTTTCTTCATATTTCAAACAATTTAATGCCTTGCGCCGGAAAGGGTTATTGGTAATGTTTAATGGTAATGGTTAACTGTAATGGTTAACATTAATGGTTAATGATAATGGTTAATGGTTAATGGTAATGGTAATGGTTAGTGTTAATGGTAATGGTTAATGTTAATGATAATGGTTAATGTTAATGGTAATGGTTAATGTTAATGGTTGATGGTAGTGGTTAGGCTATATTAGACCTTCACCGCAATTGCAAAATCAAAACATTTACAATTGATACATTAAGCGAACTGTCAGGCTAAGTCAAGGTTTCTATGTTAAATATTCTGACGAAAATACATCTTCATCTAAAAATTTCGTTACGGAAAAAACCCTTGCTAGGCGATGTACATATCAAGTCAACAGCTAACCGAAAGCCAGACGCACGTTTCTTAGCGCTATCATATCAAACCAACAGCGCATTTAACTAGAGTCAACCGCTGTTAAGCGAAGTTTATTTCAAATTGGTACAAATAAATGGAAAATAATTCTTTGGATTTAATCCTTTATTTCCCGACAGTACATAAAATACTACTTTAATGACGTTTATATATTCGTAATTTGACCGTTTTTCTTGACAGATCCACATGAACAGGAGAAATGTAGTTCCGGCAGCTAGTAGTAGATGGCAGATAAAGACAAAAATTATTTTTTAAATTATTAATTATATTAATTAAATTTTTTATTTAATTAGAAAAGTTTCTTCATCTTTCCTGGGGTTATTCTGCATTAAAACGCATCTAATAATGGCAAAATAAAATTGGATGGGTAAAAAAAAGTATTAAGTTCTTACCAGTTAGTTATGTTTCAAAATCGTTGAACAATGAGTCATGGAGATCGAACATTTCAAGCCAAATCATCGACTCGACGAAAGCATCAACTGAATTCGTATCTCGAATTCACTTGCTATTCGAGTTCGTCAACAACTGGGATCTATGGAAGCATTCATTTTCAGCATTATAAGACGTTGTAATTTTAAGAATAATAGAGTATTACTATTACTGACTGTGTTGCCGGAATGGGAAGGTCATATTGGAAACTTAACGTCACCGAGCGCTAAACACTTGGCGCAAATCCATTAGCAAAACATAAGTGTGACTTTGAAATAAAATCAATGTCAGATTAATTGATGCCAACGATGAAGCTAGCAGAGGACAAAACCTTCCAACAGTTGATTCAGCGGCAGTTATTTTTGAATCAACTAATAGATAAATGACTTCAGAACGGCATATGGGTTTAAGGTGGTAGACTGATAAAATGCAGATACTGCACGTTAGCAGGTAATTTTGCGATCCATTAGTTTAACCCCTTCAATTTCTTATTACACACACAGATGAGAAGGTGATATAAAATACAGTGGTCGTAAAGTTATTGTTATTTAAACAAAACGGAATACTGTAAACCCCGATTAAACAAACTCGGGTTAACCCGGGAGGAAGCGCGAGGGTCATTTTATGACCCCAAGCTCTCGGAAAACTCAGAATCCTAGAAAACTAGCCACGTGTTTATTCCTTTCTTATCAGTAGCTGAGTTAGTCACCCCCTGCCTTTTCTGAGTATTTAAAAAATATTTCCGGAATTCTTTCGTTCTAATACACATTTGGTCAATTACTGGGGTTATTAAATGACCCCGCGCGTCTTTCCGTTTGTTCAATAGACTAGTTATTAAACGTAGCTGATATGGTCAGCTCGTTATTTTCCTTGACGAATTGAAGTATTTAACTGTTTCTCACAATGCCGATTCCATAAGAAAAAGAAATGGAGCGTTGACTTACACTTTTTTACACTGAATTCGAAGCGGATGAAAATCCAGATTTTGACAATGAAAACGATGGATCTGAGGATGTTCTAGAAGAGACTTTATTCAGATAATGAAAGCTTCTACGAACATGATACGGAATCGGAAGAGGACGGAGATTCTGGAAATGAAGATGTGAATAATCTGGAATATTTTTCATCAAAACAGGGCACTGAGTGAAGAAAAACAAAATTTAGGCATAATATTCGTTGTCATAATATTATGTCGTGCCTACCTGGAACAAAAGGACGAGCAAAATATGTGACAAGCCCTGCGAAGAGTTGGGACTTATTCATCAACGATAACATGATACATTTAATTGTAGAGTGAACAAATATATTTATCAAGAAATGCGCACCAAACTTTTCTCATGAAAGAGAAGAGCGGAAAATGAACCTCTAGGAACCCATGCGTTATAAGTGTATAATAATAGAAAAGATTTGATTTACGTTAAGCACTATATTCTTAATATCTAAAAGTCAAAAGCTTTATTTTTTCAACTAAAAATATAATGATTTTGGAAGCGCATGGTTGAATTTTAGTTTGGGGTCATTCTATGACCCCCGCGAGTCTTAGCATTCGCTAAGGAGGCGCACATTCTCTCGGGTTAACAAAAATCAGTGTTATCCGAAATGCCTCTGGAAACGGAAATCTTAAGAACTCGTACTGTACTGTATGGAAACAAACGCGAAGGCGAGACTTTATTGCAACAATATATGTTAAAAAAATTGAATAGATTTAACGTTCTTTAATAATTAAATTACAAAATGCATATTTTAAATTCAATTAAAGCCTACACCGCAATTTTATATGCGTGCCAAAGAAAATACTGAATTTGAATAAGTATTAGTTACTGCAATTCTTTTTATATAAAGTAAGTATTCATATAAAGAAAGTAATTTTATTTATAGAAGAAAATTTCTTTAGAACAAATTTATCAATATAAAAAGAAGTTAAAGAGCAAGAATCAAAGAGTGGCATAACTATACATCCAAAGATCAAAAGTCAAAAGTATTTTGGCACTGTTCATTTGAAAATTGCGTACAAACCCATCTCAAAAGACGTTTACGAAAATATTTTAACTATTTTGGGACGAAAATTTCTAGTTAAATTTCCTCTTATCCGAATTTCATTTATCTTTCTTATTTTAATTTCAAATTTTATTTCTCCCGTTCCTTCTCTTTTGAAATGTTTCCGAGTAGTATTAAAACCACAATATTTTTTCTCAACTTTGAAATGGATTTTCCTAGAATAGAGAATTAAAGTAAACAACTTTTTATGATGAAACTTTTTTTATAAAACAACTTAAAAAAAAACGTCTCCGAAAGTTGCAGAGTGATCGGGTGTATGAAAAGGTAAAGATTTTTAACTTTTATTCGGTGTTAAGCTAAATTTTGTAGTTCATTTGAAATATTCGAGTTTATATTTATTGCTATACTCTATCACGCCAATCCCCACGAGTGACCTAATTGATTAAGGCAAGACATAGCTGAGGAACATGAATTGGAGGAAGACGGTTAAATTTCTTTCCTCTGGCTGGGCTCTTAAACAGCATTACTCAAAAATTTCAGCAACTAATTATTCGCTTCAGTCGGAACGGCTGTTGGAAATTTTTCGAGTGTCCCTCGGAACGAGATATAAATGTTGTCCAGTTTTGTATGAAAGTTCTCCAGGAAAGCAACTTACCCCTATAAACGACAGATTTCTACTTCAGCTTCTAGGTGCTCCAAAGTTGCTTTTCCAGCAGAAGATATCATACCTTCACTTCAACATGAGTACTTGATTCATCGACAAGGACAAAGTGGGGTTAGACCCATCACCAAATCCTGCCTTTCTAATATGCGTTTAATAATTTTCACTTAAAATATTTGTTTTTGTGACGTTAAGAACATGTCTTCCTTTTTCCATACCTCTTAGGGCTAAGGTGGCCTAGTTGTGAGGTATCGGCTTCGGGGCTGGAGCACTCCAGGTTCGAAACCAGAATCCACTTAAGATGCTCAGTGTATAGGGCTTGCTGCACATTAAATCATACATAGTGGCCAAACGCCCTCCCGTTGGTGTGGTGCAACACAACCCAGCCCAACCTACTGGGTTTAAGGCATTAAAGAGCCGGAAGCGAAGATAACCGACCAGCAGGAGGACGCAAGCCCCACCTCGTATTTGTTAATTTTTTTCACATTTATACACTACACCCAGCAACACGGGTGGAAATTAAATACATATGTAAATATATAGTTTTCTTATTACAAGGGCTCATCTGGCTAAGGGGACAATACCAACAACAGCACACGAGGTGAAATATATAAACTAATTAAATTTTCCATGGACGGGGAGAAACAAACACCACAATGCAATCTTAATTTTAATTATTATGACTTTCCACCTACAAAATACAATATGCGAGATCCAGCGCAAATACAAGTAAAAGTACCAACCCAAAACCACACTCAAAACAGGCGCAGATAAATTATATCGAACCAAAAATCGAACAACACACACACACAAACTCTCAACAGAAAATGAATTGGTAAACATTTTTTATTGGTTATTAAAAAATGTAGAAAATATAAATAACCAGTCCTTCCTCACCCACACAACCAACCAGTCAAAAGTCTAAAAATGTGAACACTCTACCACCAAGCATGGACCGGGTACAATGATTAAAGCCATACCATAAAAGCCAACACGATCAACCACTCCCAGTGCAGAAACCGGGAGTGGTTGATCGTGTTGGCTTTATGGTATGGCTTTTTTATAGTGTGGTGCGGACGGTTAGAGAGGGGTTGCCATCTAGTGGTGTCGTCCTCGTCATCCGGCTTCAGTTCCAAATTTCGAGGTCCGTTCCAAAATAGCCCTAAAGTTGCTTAAAAACGGGATGTTAATATAACTAAACTATACAAACCCAAAAGCTATATAATTGTAATACAACGCTCCGCCATCGTAAACATACGTGAATTAAAAAGTTAAAATTTAGTTAAGACAGCGCCAACAAATCATATCACTGGGTTGTGCTTGCAGCAATAGTTGCCTAAAACATTGATATGGTAATAAGTCAACTGACAACACTATGTTAACATCGGGAGTTTTCCTACATCGCTATGTTAACATCGGAGTTTTTCTACATCGCTATGTTAGCACAGAGAGTTGTTTGATATATAATTATATTCATCACTTTAAATGAATCAGAGATTCACACAAATAAAATTCGCGCAAAGATTAGGTGATCACAAGAATCAACGTCAGATGTTAACACATAACTATCGCTTGATACTGTAAGCATATTTAATATTTATGCCTGACAAAAGCATGACTTCAACTTATTTATTGTTATAACAGTGTATGATACCAGATAAGTGGCAACAGTCTGATGTTGAGCTACTTTGAATTTGATTTAAAATCATAACAGAATGAGAGACGAGAAGAGTACAAGCACGAGTACGGTTCGACGAAGTTACGTTGTACGCAGATACGGAATGTAATAGTTGTGTTTTAACACTCTCACTACGACACCCGCCCCACCCGGCTTGGTAGGTTCTGTACGAGCAAGGCGGATTTTCGGGCGGGCAGGGGTCAAACTAGGGGTGTCGGTAGTAAAGCGAATTTTCCCCAAGCGTTTCTTCGAGGAGGGGAAACGTCCGCTATTCATAGCTGACAGTGATGAATTGATTTCGCCTGCGGGAAGCTTCAAATGTTTTCAGAAAGAATTGAATGCTGAACTTTCAAAATAAGATTCTGAAATAATTTTAACCTGTTGTATTTTTTAATAAACAAGATCTGTATTTATTTGAATGAAAAAATATTGAAGCGTAAGAAAACTGTTTAAAAATTTAAATTTCTTAGAAATTAATTTATTGGAGTAGATTTTTTCGAATTTCTTGTAATGAAGACAAATATCGTTTTGAACGTTAATATATAAACAATGTTTCATTTAAAACGGGTTAACTTTTACTCCTGAAAATATAATTAAAATTATTTACTCATGAATATGTAATTTTTTGATTGATTGGGCTTGATTAAAGGATTCAAGATTTTAAATATAAACAAACAAAAACAAAAAAAATCGTAAGCTGTGGTAATTGTTTTTAGTAATGTCCTGGATTTTTAAAATTTCTTGCAATTTTTTCTTCTCGATGACAATACACCAGTTTTAATATTTTTATAACTTAATTATAAATTAATCGATTAAAAGAACTAAATTTCAACTCCACACAAGAGGCGTTTCATAATTGCAAATTTGTGTAAGATTACATAATATTTATAATAATGAATTAAACAAAGATTAATCAGTGAGAAATAACTAAAATAAAATGCTTTCCCATTATATAGAACTAAAGAAAAGTGTACATTTAAAAGTTGTTTTTATTAACTCTGTTTTTTCTTAAAATCAATGCTGTAAATGGTTTGTGCAATAACATGTAAAATACGAGACATTACATTTTATTTCTAAGCGATAAGGAGTCATATTAAAAAAGCATATATCAGTGATATAACTTCATTTTTTAAAAAAGTATTGATTGAAGTTTTTCTACGTAACATTTGAGGGACCAATAATTAAAACACATTCACACTAAAAGCTTTCCAAACTGAGTCAGGATTGAAAAATTTGAAATTCTCTGAAACATTGGCTAAAATTTAATGAATTGACTAAACAATCTCAAAAATTAAAATTCACGAAAAGATCAACAACTTTACTCAATTTCTACAGGCGAAATAAAGAATTAGAAAAAAAAATAAAAACAGCCTCGACTAAAATATTTTACCTCAAACAATTTTTAAATATATGATAAAACCCTCCGAATCTAATGCAGTAGATTTATTACTTTCTGAGTTTGCTGCTTTTATTGCTGATAAGTTGCTTTATTTTATATTCTTTTTATTAAATAAAAAAATCTTTCCTTATAAATTAGGTATTAAAAAGACTAGTTGAAATTCAATTAATCGCAAAGAGTTTAATCTCGAGTCAACTATCGTGAGATATAATGAATGGTGTACCAGTTTTCTTAGTTAAATCCATCTACTATATTCCATCTATGTTATACTCTTATATATAATTCACTTACAGTACTCTAAAGTTTCTAGTTTATCTCTTTTTCGTACAAAGGAAATATAGACGTTCGCAATTCTATTTTATTTCTTACGAACATTTGCGCTTTTCTCAAAAATAAGTTCCCTTAAAATTGTTTATATTTCTCCCTTAGTCTAAGAAAGAAGCGTGTATTTTTCATACAGAAACATAAGTCTCTCTATGTGAAAAGTAATCTGTTAACCTGTTGCATTGTCATTACAAAATGTACCCTCAAATCAATCACCGAATGTCACTACTGTTAGTGTTAAAAATGCCCGAAACGCTGCATCTGCCCTTTACAGTCTATTTCAGAATCATTTATGTAGTGGTAAAATTACATGGAACATATGTCAGACAGATTTTGCAGTAGAAATAGGAGCCTTGCTTTGTAAAGGAGCCTATTTTCTCTTGTTCAGTGTGGATTGAACAGGACACAACTGAATTCCGAAGGGGATGTTCTAAATATTCCCTTTTTATTCTTAGTCATTTCTGAAGGTTACCAGTTCAGGATGCAACAGGTTAATTTATCCCTCTTAAAAGGGATACCATTTTTGTGAAAAAGAATTGTGAAGAATTACAATCCAAAAGTGTATCAAATAGCTAGTAAAAAGAATATAAATATCCATGGCAAATATCATTCCCTGACTACTGTGCTCCACATTATTTTATAATTAAATAAATTGTTTGAATATATTGAGCAAGATGACATTAAAAACAAAGATATTATAAAACCCTACTATCGTGGTAACAATTGAAAAATCGCATTATGTTCGCATCCAGGACTGTATCATTCAAATAGCGACCCCAGTCTCTAACCGAGGGTCACGCTCCAGTGGGCTTTCGACCACCAACTGTGAGGAGAAAAGGGGAGAAGGCGGACGAGTCCATTTCACGAATCCATATGTCAACAAAACCTCCGTATACAAAGGTAGTAAGATTTTGAGGGTCGCTAGGAGTCAGAGGGTTAATGTTCTAATAAATGTTTGCTTAGTCTTAGAAGAAGTATCATGAATGTCAATCGAGAAGCCAACTGAAATCAGAAGTGGGATTTATTAGAAACCTGTGACTGAAAGTTTCATCGACAGTTAAGTAAAACGGAAGGAGTTTAAATCTCAAAGTACGTTACGAAATTGTTTTTTTGTCGTTATTTGTAAATAAAAGTGTAGCAAAATGCGAAAATATCTATCTTCGCTGGAGCAAGGAAGTGCGACTTAAAGATATTGGCTGGGGAGCTTGGGGAAACGGTCAATGACAGTCATAAATTGAGAGATTTGAAAAAGATGATTTTGGCGAGCAAAGAGTACGATGAAGAAAGCGCCAAGGAATGGTTGGATACGATAATCAATGAAAGAAAAGAAAGAGAAGAAAATTAAATTAGAAAAGAAGAAATTGCTGAGCAGAAACGGCAAGAAGAAATTGCTGAAGAGAAAAGGCAAGAAGAAATTGCAGAACGAAGACACCAAGAAGAAATTGAACTAAGATAACAAGAATACGAGGAACGGAAGCGATAGGGAGAATACGAAGAACGGAAGCGAAAGGAAGAATACGAAGAACGGAAGTGAGAGGAAAAATACGAGGAAAGGAAGCGGAAGGAGGAACAAGAATACGACGAACGGAAGCGAAAGGATGAAATGGAATTTGAGCTGCAAAAAATACGGCTTGGAGCAGAAGGTAGGTCTTCAAATTCAAATTCCGTCGCCAATCAAAATGTAAACAATATACAAATTAAGCCAAAGTTAGAGATTCGTCATTTGATGCAAAAATTTAATTCCGACGAAAACGAGATAAGTTTACATTTAATTTTGTTTGAACGTCTGGCCAAACAAGCTGAAATATTAGAAAACACTTGGGTAACTCATTTGCTTGGCTTATTGCTGTATGACGTTGCGCAGTTTATCGCCAGAGAACCAGATGAGATTGCAAACGATTATAACGACCCAGTTAAAAAAATCTGCAGAAATTTTTTTTGAAGTTTTCTTAAAGATTTCTGCAGATTTTTTGAAGACAGAAAAATCTGCATTTTTTCTTCAATTTAATCTGCAGAAACTCTGCAGAAAATTTTCTTATTACATTTTTCTCTAAATATTCTGCAGATTTTGTAAGACAGCAAAAAATCTGCATTTTTTTTCAATTTAATCTCGATAAAATCTGCAAAAAAATTATTTTTATTTTTCTTTAAATATCCTGTAGATTTTTTAAGACTTTACATTTTGTCTTCAATTCAATTTGCAGTTATTTAGCAGATTTTCACAAAATCATTAAACTTGACCAATATCTGTTGATTTTTTGAAGATTTAATTGCAATTTCATAATATCTACATTTCTCTAAACACATATTTTTCACCATATTCTCTAATATTGCAGCTTTATTTTCCAAAGGATATAAAATAAAATTAGAATGTAATTATCATTATTGTTTAATTCTACAGCAGACAGGAGTTTCAAAAAAATTTCCTATTCGAAAATTGTCTTAGGCACTAAATTTTTTAAATATTCCACTGAAAAAATGAATTCTAAATTAATCTTTAAAATAAATATTTGAGGTTTTACTATTTTAAACTTTTTCCCCATATTTTAATTAATTTCTAATTAGTTTTCCAACTGTCTTTCTGATTAGATATTTTCCTCCAGAAAGAAAAGAAAAGTGAAGCTTGCGCCCTTTGGATGGAAAGAATGCTTACCAGAAAGATAGAAGGTGAAAACGAATTTATTGAAACAGAGAATCTAAATTATTGAACAAAAATATTACTAATATCATCTGTTACTCATCTCGACTACTTTGAAACACGTTGACATTGGTTGATTTTTACACCACTAGATGGCGCCACGAGAATATGGTGACGCTAAAACTCAAATAGATTAATTTATCCCCTATCTCGTGTATACCCGCTGGCGTTGTGGTTAGCGTTCCCGCCAGTGAACCATAGGACCGCGGTTTCGAATCCCGGACAGGCTGAGGTGAAGTTTTGTCGAAATCTGAATCAAGTAAGTTGAATCACAAATTAGAGTAATTAAATTAATAATTAAATCTTGACTGTAGGAAAATCTGAAGGTATCTGAAACATATTTTTTTCTGCAGAAAATCTGAAGTTATTTGGAACATGTTTTCTTCAGATTTTCTGCATTTTTTTTCTGCAGAAAATCTGAAGAAACATGTTCCAAATACCTTCAGATTTTTCTGCAGATTTTTTGAAGATTATTTTAGCTGGGAAGTTAAAAGGATATTATTGAAGCGGTATAAGTTAAAGCCATAAAAATTTCGACAAAAGTTTTTTATGCATAATAAGAGTTTAGGAAGTACCTGGAAAAACTTTGCCTATGAATTAAGGAGTTTATTTAATGAATGGGTGAATGGAGTTAAAGCAAACAGTTTTGAAAAGTTGAGCGATCTTATCATAACGGATCAGATTAAATGTAAAGTGACTCAAGAAATAAAAGATCATTTTATAGATGAATGGTCTAAGCTGAATTCGCTAGATGATTTAGTTGAAAATGTGGACAACTATGAAACCTTAAGGTCAACTTTCAGGAGTAAACAACCACGTAAGGAGGGGCATTACGACAAACGGAACTCCTTTAAAGATGATCCCGCTATTACTACCAACGGAAATAAAAAGCTGTACGGAATTAAAGGGGTGAACACATAATTAAAGGGGTGAACCAAAATGTTTCAACTGTTCTAATTTTGGGCACATTGCAAGGAACTGTTCGCTGCGAAAATCAGTTTCAACATGCCGAGAATATGATGAAACGGACCTTAAAGCTATAAACCTGTCACCAAGGAAACGAATCATTCAAGTGATGAAAGCTTATCTGTTAGACAAGTTGGCGAGAATTCAGAAGAGAGTAATTCATTTTTGAAGAAAACGAAAATTAATAATTGTGATAACGTGCAAGCTTTAATTGATACAGGAAGTTCGTGTTGTCTATTAAAGATTTCAATTGCTCAGAAACATAAACTAAAACCTGAACGTGCTGTCAATAAAATATACGGTTTTGGAAATCAAAAGATGCCTACATTAACGTCTATTGGAGGAATTAAAGCCGATATTGAAGTTGATAATGTAAAGGCCAAAAATATGTTCCTGACGATGCGCAATCATTTGATCTTATCATCGGACGGACATGGCTTGATCTTCCTCATATTGCTTATATAAAAATGGGAAAAAGAGTTCACATTGGTTATCGGGAAGATAAACTATTCTGAAACTTTCCGATTGATGAAAAAGTAAACCGAATCTGTCTGAAACGTCTTGAAACATCTCTGTTAGAGAGTGAAAGTTTTCAGATTCAAGACTTTTCCCAGCAAAAGATGATAGGCAATTTGGCGAATGATCTTAAAATGGTAAAGAATGAACTACGACTTCTTCAAGGAGATATTAAGGACTTTAAGAAAGAGCGACACTCGTTGCTTCTTTAAATCCAAGAAAAGAATAAGCATGTTGAGAACTTGAAAAGCATCAACGATTCTTTAGTGAAAACGAAAGCACATTACGACAAAAAGAAGTCAGGTAATGTATCGCTTCGTAAGGGAGATATCGTGGCAGTTAGAAGAAATTCTAACACGACAGGTGAATCAACAAAGACTCAAACACGATACCGAGGACCCATGGTTGTCACAGATATACTCCCAGTGATACATATAGAATCTCACAACTCGAACCTGGTAATGGCCGTTTTTACGCTATAACGGCTCACCTCAGTCAGTTAAAAGCCTGGAAGAGCTGAAATGAAGACGATGATGACTCTAGTAAAAATTTCGATGATGAACCTGAAATGCAAAGACCCAAACTAACTATACTTAAACCAGTGCGTTATGGAGCCTTTATGCTGGACAGATAGAACTTTTTTTATGAACATATATTTGTTTTGTTTTTGTATTGATACTGTTATAATGTAAGCAAACATTTGGTTCAATTGAGGTCAATTGAAATGTCAGGATGGTCGAATATAAGCGTATTTAATATTTATGCCTGACAAAAGCATGACTTTAACTTGTTTACTGTTATAACAGTGTATGATACCAGATAAGTGGCAACAGTCTGATGTTGAGCTACTTTGAATTTGATTTAAAATCAGAGGACAATGAGCGACGAGAAGAGTACGAGCACGAGTACGGTTGGACGAAGTTACGTTGTACGCAGATACGGAATGTAATATTTGTGTTTTAATGTTCTAATAAATGTTTGCTTAGTCTTAGAAGAAGTATCATGAATGTCAATCGAGAAGCCAATAATACACAACCGTATTAAGACTGAAGGTAGCAAAAGCGCAATTCTGTCTGCCATTTGTTGGCGATTTACAGAGATTTCCGATACATCTGAAATCAGACATCTAAAGGTTCAAAAAGTTGCTTTCTATAATTGAAATAGCGTTATAGAAACTCACAAGTTGTGGCCCATTGTAACAGCTCCTGCCATTAATAGAGCGATGTAATGTGGCATAATGTCTTATCGAGGGCAGTCAATTTCATTTTGAATTAGTGTTATTTCCGAAGGCAATACATCTCTCAGTGGCACTTGTATTTCCAAGAAAGGCTGTCTTACTACCGGTAAAAGATATATGTATGTAATTCAGCTGATTAGCTAGCAATAGAGCTGGATCCGAGATAACTTAGTTGAAAAAAAGACATAAAAGTAAGAGAACTTTGCTATGAGCTTTCGCTGACAATATCATTACATTTTGGCTTCTTCTCGAAGTACCGGCCTACACAAATAAATTTGAGAAGACTATTCTTACCAATTTACTAGAATATATGTGTTAAAAGTGTACAGTGATTCACAGATACACCTTTCCTTTGAGTTTTCAGCATTGAAGTAAGATCTTTTTGAGCCATGTGAAAATATTCGTGCTTGCAAAATATTGATTTCTTCCTTTTGTATCGTATGTTAATTTAATATCTTTGTTAATGTTATTTTTTATACTTATCCTTAAGAGAAAGTATTAAATGTGTTCTGAACATTTTATTCTAGGTTTATTGAGTTAAATCAACACCCGTTTTGAAGCAACACGAGAATTGATAATATCCTCTCCAAGCTTCTGTGTCATGCCATCAGTAAGACATTTGACACTGGATGTCACATTCAACGTGCACCAGATGACATATACGGTGGAGTTCTTTGTAGTATTGGGTTTCAAATCTGAGACTCTCCTGTCCCCAAAACCTAGACCTCACAAACAGGCACCAGCGACCCCTATCTTATTATAAGCTTCTTATTCTTTCCGTGTCACAAGGTGAGTGGAAATGAACGTCCTGTTTTCAAGGCTGTATTGCACAAAAAGTAGTATCTGTATTTTTTGAAAGATACTTCAAGAAGGTATGTTGTCAAATTTTGAATTTAAGCGTCATAGATGTTAAATATGCCCTCCTATTGTTACTCAACATATATTAGATACGTAAAGCTATTTTTGCGAAACATTCTGTAGCATGTCTTTGTCGACACCAGTAACAGCAATTTTCATGTGAGGTTTCAAATAATCGCTTCTGTGATGATATCCACACGATCTCCTATGAAACTGTAGAAAAAGAAACCACACGAAGGTTTGCCCAAGGTAACAGTTCCCTTTCTCTCAACTGAGAGACCAATACACATGTGTGATTACATACTGTTGAGGTAGTACCTCTATGTCCAAAGAAAATCGCTGATGTGAAACCTCCTATTACAGCATCTTTTGCCAGCGAGAGACGACAGAGATATGATGCAGAAAAAGTGATAATATTTTTTTAACAGATTTGGTGCATGCAGCATAACAGAACGCTCAGCGAAGCAATTAGTACATACGTTTTGAATCATTCTGCATTTCTTATAACTTCCTTTAAATATTATAAACTAGCAGTACGCGCACGGCGTTGCCCGTGGAATCCGGACTTCAAAAAAGTGGGTGGAAAAAAATGCCCACAATGGCAGGAAAAAGTTTCGGAAACAAAATCAAAACAAAAAATACACATTTTTGATATTCCCGCTTATTTTTCTTTGCGAATGTCGTCACCTGCCGCGAAGAAGGTCACGTTGCAACAATGCATTGTGGGATGGTCCGGAGAAGCTCTCGCTGTTAAATCTCGCTACGAAAAACTATTTAAACCGACCAGGGAAAAATTAATTTTTAAAAAACGAAAAAAGATATTTTAACAGTTCTTGTTTTAAATCCGACATAAACGTTCCATTTATAGGCTGAAAAAAATGAAAATTATAAAGATGTTAGAACGTCAGATGCGATAATTTAAAGAAATCTTTTTTAAAAATTACCATAAAAGTGACTATTTTTCAAAAATTTTTCAAAATTCAGTAAATTATGTTAGACGTACGAAACAAACTTCATTAGAACGGAAATCGTTTGTTCTTTCCGATGGTGTAACTGTTTTTTCCGTACAATTATTCGAAGCCATGCTATTGAGAAATGAGTGCGAAAAATCACCCCAAAAGACACAAAATATTAAATAAAAAAATTTCTAGATTAAATTTCAAAATTCCGGCTTCGAGGTGCATTCAGTCACCATTACGACTAAGTGTATGCCAAATTTCATGGTTGTAAGTGCGATAGAGTCGTCTGGATATCGCAGACAAACACGCACGTGCACAAACATTGCCTTTTATAAGTATAGATAACCCCAATCTATGTTTTGAATTCGGACAGAGTACTATTAAACGCATCTCCAAGCATCGGCGAATCGGAAAAATGCAACATGCTTTTAGCGGCAAAACCCGGCTTGACAACAAGACGCGTTATTAAAAGAAAGAAAATCAGAAAGGACAGAATCAGACACTGAAATGTTCCTTTTGTATGGAAAGGAAAGAAGGAAAGCGGAAAAAAAGAGCACTCGCGCGCTCAGAGAAGCAAGAATAAGATGTCAACAACAAAGACGGACATCAATGGATGGTCTGGATTAGAAGAAGCTGACAGCCGATAATGCTGCAGTAAGAGTAACATTTATCTACAGGAAGGAGGATTAGTGTATGGCGTAAGAAGAGGGATTAGAAAGATATTTTTTACGCATGCGTGACGGAGGAAGTTAAAAGAAGGGAAATCCCGATGTAATAAAGTTAGGAGAAATCCTGAGAAAGAAAGTAAGCCCATTATCACGAATTCTTTAATTGTCTTCGTTTAATTTGGTTTTATTGTCGTGATGGAGCTGTTTTTACCGCTGGAAGAGACGGAGAGATGTTTTTAAATTAAATGTAAATTCAGACAGGACTAATGCTTTTAATGGATTATTTAAATTCTTAGTTTTTTAAAATTATGATAGTGTTTTTAGCATTTTCTTTTCACTTTGGATTCTGTTTTAATGAAGATACTATGCGATTGATGCTTTTGTTTCTTTCTGTAAATGGATGGTACTAGACATCTGAAAGATCTGTTAAGAGTAGTATGTAACAAGCATTATATAACAATTAATGTCTTTGCTAAGCAATAAATTGATATTCATTTTTATCACGAAACATTTATAAGTAAGGAACTAATGCTGCAGATATGGTTTAAAAATTATCGTATGAAAAAAAATCAAATACACAAAATAGTGTATAATAAATATATCAAGTTGCTTCCCTTAAATTTTAGTTTCTTTATTAAAGAATATTGAAAGCACAATTAGAATATATTCATGAATTTCTTTTTAGTTTCACTATTTTTGTTCTTTTGAAATATATTTAAACATTCAACGTTACTCCCTAAATCGTCCCCACAATTTTTATGAGTATGGTTAATATAATTTGTGACTGGGTACGAATAATAATCAATATAATAGTATGTTTACTCCGGCATATCCAATCGTGGCATATTCACCATGAAACTCAACAAGCTAACCACAATCAATCATAACTGAAGTCCTTGCTTAATCATATATGATCTACTGGAAACCGCCGTTATTGATTTAACCGGGTTCAGCTGGTGCTTTGATCAGCCAAGTCATTTCTGTGCGGTTACTTTTCATGTCACAAGTTTTTATCTGAAGCTGAACGATGCTTTTCTTACAGCAACAGATAAATTTCGTCATATGAAAAATACTATGCACAATTCAACAATTCGCAGTCATACATTAAATAACAGGATTTTCTCCAAAATGATTCTATGCTTTTCATATCAATCGTGTATTAAAACGCAGATTTTAAAGAAATAGTTCACACACATAGCTTTTTTATTAATTCTTATTAATTCTTCTGCTTGCACTTCAGAAAACGACTGCCATAATACGAAAAATCGGAATTTTATAGGAAAAACGCTTCAAGTCTGTTTACGTAGGCCTATTTTATTTTAGCCTTAAAATCAACTGTTAAAAGAAGACTCAAGAACCGTTTTCTTTATCGAAAAAATTTACAATTTTTTGGATCTTAAAGAAGTATTATTATTATTTTGCACAAATAGGCGAATTATTTTTTTGCACAAATATGCTAATGATAATTAATTCTCTATAAATATATCCTACTATTATTCGATCTTCTTATTATTTTGATTACAATAGAGAAAACAAAAGAAGAGGAATGACATATTTTAACTTAACTGTAAATGTTTATTCTGGAAATTCTAACAAATGATATACTGCATGCAGAATAAACGAAGAGAAGAAGGAGTAAGCAAAGCATTTCAGTTATTTATGTTTCCATCTGTCTGATAAAAAATCGAAATTAAAAATATAGTAATAAACCGAGACATCGTAAGAGCTAATATCATTATGAATCCGTTGAATGTTGACTGGAATAAAAGCAATTGAAATTTCATTGATACAATTCGTTATTTGTTATTTTTTCATTGATTGTTATCTCATATATTCAGTTCGGAAAGAGAAAGTATCGTAATCTTTGAAAAATTGGACCTCAAGATTTCGATGAATCTCCATGTTTCAGATCTTCCTGAATCCCCCCCAAACAAAAATGGGGTTAACCTGGATTTTAAGGTGCCCACCTGTTTCTCGCCAATTTTTCTTGGCGTAATTTCATTTACCGTCGCCAAATACTGTTTTGGATGTGCAGTGCGCTTTTTATTGCTCTCTTGCGCATGCGTCATCTGAAAAGGAGAGATTGAGCACGCAATGCCTGTGGCATTTCAAGTGTGGAGCGGGCAAATTTTTTAAACTTAAAAAAAATCAGCGTCTTCGTTTTCAGCATAGCAGGAAAGTAGTAGAAACGATTCTTCATTGAATGTTAGGAATCTAGGATTTTAAAAAAATTCCAAAACGATAATTTCCGTACGCAATGCTTGCGGCATTTCAAGCGTGTACCGGGCAAATTTTTTTAACTTAAAAAAACATCAGCAGCTTCCCTTTCAGCATAGTGGAATACTCGTAGATTCACTTATTCATTGAGAAACGAAATACAGAGAACAACATACACTGTACTGAACCGATATTCAAACCAAAGAATTGCAAACGAAGTTTTATTCAAATCCGAATGGGTCAACCAATCGCATCGAACAGATGAACAAAACAGTCCAATGGAAACGAGGCGCAATATAGCGTGATGCTCAAAACAAAGATGAAAATATTAATTTCCGCGCATGCGCGCATGTTACTCGTTAAAAACATCATTGCGCAGCCAAAACAAATGTTCTCTCATCTCCGTTCTAGGCGGCAAAGAGTTGGAGACCCTAAGAGGAACGAAGCAGGTGGGTACCGTAGACTTCAGATTAAGCAAAATAGATCATTTTGGAATTGCGACGCAACAAGCTACAGCAAGCGAAATTTGCTATGTGGTCTTTATATTACTACTTTTTTCTCTAACATTGTACATCTGTTTCAAAATTTTGGCATAATCCTTCAAATGGCTGACCAGTTTGCCTGACTGTATATTTCAGCGTATGTAAACGCGATAAATCAGGAACGTGACAACTGATACAGGGTGCCCACTAAAGTCCTTCTACTCCAATTAACTTGAGAACGGCGATAACTATTGCCACAAACTTGGTGTCTAGGTACAGTAAGGTGGCAATGCGCTATACGATGAGCCCACTTACAGCCCCACCTGGTGACAAACTCCGGAGTTAGCGTTCCTATCTTGAAATCGGTACAAAATAGGAGAAAAACGACAGTTCCAAAGTTGTAGAGCGTTATCGATTTAGTACAAAAATATACCTTATGCGCATTAATACGGAGAACAGAACGCCTAAAATACACATTTGTTTGCTATTTTTTTCCGAAATTATGACGTCACAAGACATGAACAGAAGGAGAAATTGTTATTTTTCTGACAAAAATTATCTCATTATGCTTCTTCCTTTGCTAGGCAGGTGTATACGATCATTCCGTCATTGCAGGACTTTCGAAGGCGCATTACTGTTGCTTGTACTAGCGCACCAACTATGTGCTAAAACGTGTGCAAAGTGAAATTCAAAAAAGGGCTCAAATCTGTATTGTAGATGACGGAGAGTACTTTGAACACCGAAAATAAAGTATCTTGTGATAACTAATTTTTTTTCTCTTTTTAACCTATACCGTTACATTACAGTTTCGGAAATCGCGAACAAACAAATGCGCATTTTAAGTGTTTTATTCTTAATGTGTACAAGGTGTCTTTTCGTATTAAATTGAAGACGCTCTACAATTTTGTAACTATTTTTTCCCGTATCTTGTAGCATTTTCCAGATACGAACGCTAACTCCGTTGTTTGTCGCCAGGTGGCGGTGTAATTGGTCTCACCGTGTAGCGCATTGTCACTTTACTGTACCTAGATACCAAGTTTGTGGCAATAGCTGTCGCATTTCTCAAGTTAATGTGAGACAGAAGACCTTTAATGGACCCCCCTGTATAATTGAAATTTGGTTTGCCATATGAATTAAAATAGAAGCAAAAAATTGTCATTAAAATTTTAGACCTGTATCAAATTTTGACTCCAGTCGGACGAAAGGAATACATCCGAAATGAATGCTCTATTATTTACACTACTAGGGGGCTCTACCTCCTGTTCACGAACGCTCGCTAACCCGCAGAAGGATAGCGTAGCAATCCTGCCAGGTTTGCTATGCTAGCGTTATTCGCTTCACTCGCTACAATGAGGTCACTGTAAATCCTAACAAAAAACATTTGTAACTAGCTTAGTAGATTTTTTGTTGAGCTTGACATAATTGTGCCATCCTTAAAAAAATCGTCAAAAGGAAAAAAAAGCTTTAGGTTTAAAAAAACTTTTAAAAATATTTTTCCAAATAATTTAGTTTTCTGCCATTTCTAATGAACAAATTATTTTTCGTAAAGTTTATAGCCATTTTGTTTTATTTATGAATCTCTCTTCTTCCCAACTTTAATGATATTTTTCGTTTAGAAAAGGAAATCACGTGATCCGTTCTTTACTATAGATGTTGCCAAGTCTTATCGCTAAATAAAGCGTTTCTTGGGAGGTGCACAAGAGAAATATTTATATAGATACTACGAAGCTCAAAAAGCTTCGTATTGCATTAGAATATACGAGAAAGTCGAGACAAGAATACTCCCTCTGATTTTTAAGAGACAACATATGATTTGCTTCCGTTTATCTCTTACCGGGAATGTATGCAACGCCCGCATTCTATAGAATGCCTAGGTATCTTATAGAATCCCGGGAGTTTTTAGGCCAAGTATGAAATATGAGAAGTATTATATACTTTTCTTAGGCTCTTATATAATACTCAGGCACTTAATAAGATGACAAATACTATTTTGAAAAACTATGCAAAAAAGGTCATGATAAGGCTATTGTTTAAAAGACTTGCATTCCTCAAAAATACACATGCTATTTTAGAAAAATAATGAAAGATTGTGATTAAAAAACTTTTATTCAAAATACTTCTAGAAAATAAAAGTTGTGCGGAACAAAATGCGTACTTTTTCTCATTGAAAAAAACGAAATTAAATATGAACATACCTACTTCTTACATCAAGAAAAGAAATGATTTCATGTTTAATTTTGCTTAATTTTATTTCTCGTGAAATCGAATCGACGATGCATTTCATACTTTGCTGGTTTATCATTTGGGATTCTATAGAATACCTAGAAAATGTTTGAAATGTTAATCGCTTCATACATTGCCGGCAACTATTCGGAATTCTATAAAATGCCTAGATATTCTATAGAATATCGGACTTCATGCATTGCCGGTAACATATCGAAAATAACTAGAAGAGCAACAGCTGCTCCGAGTTCTCCTTCAACGAAACCTGACCCTAAAGGCATGCAGA
>BGPR01003750.1:93089-108914 GCA_013235015.1 Araneus ventricosus
CCTTCTGCGCTCGTACCATATCGACTGCATTTACGTGAAGTTTACCGAAAAGTGTTTATATTTGCGCACAAAAGTAGTCCATTTAAATAAACAATTAAAGAATTAATATAAAAAAATTAAAAATACACTTTTATTTAATCAACTAAATATTTTTTTAAGTTATTTTCCAATTTTTTCTTGTCATTATATAATTTATTATCATAAATATTATGCATAAAAATTAACAATTTAAAATTTCCTCAAATTCATAACCTTTGACGCCAACCTTTATTAATCAAAATTTAATTAAATTATCGATTAATTGGTAATTAAGTTCTGCGAAGATTAAGATAGTATATTGTCATCATCGTCACTAGTGTCATTATTTCGTCGTCCGAAACTCCGTTTAAATAGGAGATTTTAATTCTGTCCACATATAGAGAATGTATGGTGGAGAAGAGTTTTTTCTATTTCGTTCAAAAATGGGGGATTGTGGGGGGCAGACAACTCTTGATGACATATCTAGACGTCATAAGATTTCATATGAAATAAAAATTGTTGAAATCGGTCGGGTAGTTGAGACTGGCGATCTCGGTCAAGAATTTTTTACCAAATTATTTTAAATTTGTAGATTATAATTCTATAGCACCGGCATCATCAGTTAGTTAATTGGAAAAAATATTTATTTCGAGATTCCATAATATTTATAGCAATGACTTATATATTATGGATTGAAACGCAGAAAATAATTAAAATTTTAAAAAGTACTTTTTAGAAAACGAATTAAAAGTCTATTTTTAAAAGCTGTTTACATTGAATTTATTAAACATTCATTTCCATATGCATCAACCGGAATCTTTAATGGCGTCCATAATGGAACATTCCTCTTGAATAGTTTTAAATAAAGTATCGAAGATACAATTTTAGTGAAAGGAATTACTTTACATCCAAAAGGTTGAAATGTGAGTGGAGGAGGATTTCTTTATTTTTAGTTCTACCATTTCTCGTTTAATTCAAAGTACAGATTAGAATGTATAGGTAGTATTTTTGAGATAGGAAAGAATATGAACTCTTTATTTCGTGGCTTTAAATATATTATTTGTAATAAAAAACAAAACATTACAATATGTATTTAAATTATTTAAATCTTATTTTGTTCGTACGTGCATTTTATAAATTACTAGATGTTATTCCCGGCTTTGCTCGGGATTAAAATACTTTCATGTCGAATATTTTTGATGTTAAAACTACTTTTGTATAAAAAATTACAATACCCAAAATTCTTTTATCTTCTGAAAAGTTTTATATTTAAAATGAGAACATTCGGACAGTTTTCAGAAACTAAGAGATCCTAAAAATTTTTTGTGCAATCGAATTTTATCATTTTAATTAAAAATAGAGTTGCAGACAATTTTGTGATGGAATGCCGTCAAGTGCTTATCGATATAAATCAACCTGTGACAAAAAAATGTTTAATTAAATTTTATGTCATTTTTAAAAAAAATATTAATAACTCATAGGGAAAATGAGCTTCTAGCTGTTTTTAACCCTATGAGCCCTAATCCGCCTCAAACCGCCTCATTCCACACAGACCGGACTCAGGCGGTTTCAGGCGCCTGGGTGAAATTTACGCCTGTAACACCAAAATGTTCAATTAAATTTTATGTCATTTTTTAAAAAATTGTTAATAACTTATAGGGAAAAGTAGCTTCTGGCTGTTTTTAAAAATCCTTTGGTTCACTCGATACTTTCATTTTAATTAAACGTTTCAGAAGACAATAGGATTTTGTTTATAAAATATTTCATATATAACCCTCTGATTCCTAAAGCCATTGAAATAAAGGGACCTCAAAATACGTGAACGTCCGAGCTCCTCTGTCAAAGATAAGGAAAATTCACTTTTCCCCTCAAAAACCACAATGACAGCTGGCATTGTCCGAATTCTAAGAAAAACTCCCTTCTTCCCGAAACACATCTGGGCGATCCACTCTAAGGAAGAAAGCACGCGCCGCGGGTGTGAAATCAGTCACACTTGAACGAAAGAGGGTGGAAATTTCAGAGTAACATTCGGACGGCTATCGTCTTTTGCTTGAAGGGACGTATGGGATGGTCCCGTATCGATAGAGTTAAATATGCAATAATTATACTACGCGAACGAAGTCGCGGTATTAGCTAATTTCTATGTATTCTATTTCAATTTGTTGATCGCTGAAGATCTCTATGGTCATTTAGATGCACTAGATGCAATAATTGTCTCGAACTAAAAACAGCATTCGTACAAAGTCCATACTGCAGTAGGAGTTCGGCGATTCGATGCAATTCACAATTCACAATATGATACTCTCCCTTTTGCCCATAAACGTGTGAAATATCGTGGCAGAAATCCTTTAATCCGGTTCTTCTCTTTCTTTGTCAGGTGATCGCGATGTTCAAGTGCTGTATATCTTCATTTATCGTGATCAAGGTAACCTATCATGAAGTTCCTTTCATTGAGAGAGAAAACATCAAAGTAGAATGTTTTCGAAATTTTCTGTGTCATTTTGAAGCAAACAGAAGCTTCCCTTGATGAATAATTTCCCCCATTTCATTATATTTTTGGATAAGAAATCATAAATATTAAAAGGAAAAAATTACCATGATCTTTCGGAACTTTCGCTACGACCAATGTGCAGTTTAAAGACTTGCATTTATAACGGACTTTCATGGTAATAATCACAAAGTACGCAAAATTTCTGGATTTTTTCATTGAGATCACATAAGGTAGTTTATCCCAAAAAGTGAAACACCACGTAATTGATATGTTTATTAAATATTAATATTTCCCGTTACACAGTCATCTTTTTTTTAGCAGAGTCGAGAATCCCTATACCGCCAATGTAAAATTAGCCATTTACTGTGTGCCTTTTCTTACAATCTATTACAGATACATGTTTGACATTTTTTTACAGTGTAAATAGACATTTATCTCTATACTTAACTGAAATTCTTACATAAATAGAGCTTATTTTTTGAAAAAAATTTTAACTGAATGCAACTAGGAATTTTTAAAAAAAGTCCGATTTCTAACACTAGCTTAGCACTTGTAATTAATATTTTTGTAATATCAAAAAAAATTTCACATCAGTATACGAATTTATAGATTAGGAGAAATAGACTATGTGGTAACAATTTCAAGAGCATATATAAAGAAGATTTTGAGAAAAAGGAACATGCAGTTTCATAGATACCATTTTGAGATAATTCAAGTTAAAGGTAAAAATCTTGTGTTACATTAATCCGTTTACATATTTTTCAAGTTTATTTTAACTTACTGCTAGAAAGAACACGAGCAAAAGACTTACATCGTTGGAAGGTTTTCAAATGAAGATTCCAAATATATAAAAATCGAATTTTTGAAAGTTTATCAGGTACTGACTCCCCTTAATTTTGAATGTCTCCATACTATGAGCCAACTATTGCTTGAAGAGTGAAAATTATCCATTTATTATTTACTGATTTAATGAATTTGAATTACTCAGAGCTACAGACTGTATTTGAACTGACTGTGAATTTAATGTTCAAAACGGAAACTAATGCAAATAGTATTGAAATTCTTGACTTGATAATAGCATCTGATCCCTACTCTTAAAAAGTTTACTCTACATCAATAGTAAAACTTGTGGCTATATCCCCAGAATTCAACATGATTTACACTTAAGAACGTGGAAGATATAAAAAATCTAAATTCAAGTAAAATCTTTCAATTATAGACTCATATCTCTGCCATCATTCATTATTTACTGATTTAATGAATTTGAATTACTCAGAGCTACAGATTGTATTTGAACTGACTGTCAATTTAATGTTCGAAGAGGAAACTGATGAAAATAGTATTGAAATTCTTGCCTTGATAATGACATCTGATCCCTACTTTCAAAAAGTTTACTCTAAACCAATAGTAAAACTTGTGCCTATATCCCCAGAATTCAACACGATTCACACTTAAGAACGCGGAAGATATAAAAAAAAATCTAAATTCAAGTAAGATCTTTCAATTATAGACTCATATCTCTGCCATCAGACAAGCATGTACCCGCTGAATATCTATACAATTTATTTACCATATCATTATTTATCATTTTAAGTGACAGCTAAACTCAAGGGGAGTGTTTTCCTTTTGACAAAGGATGGGGAAACAGCGAAATTTTTCAGTTTCATATGCAGCATTGCCATTTATTTACAATTTGCATTGAAATAATATACTTGCCTGTAATATAATAATAATTACAGAACAATAACGCTTAAGATTCTGCTCATGCGGTCTTTTGTCCTGCTGCCAAAATCTAATGACGCATTTCAGCGCAAAAAGTTTCCGCACCCCTTATCGAGTCTTTCTTGAATACTAACAGAATATGGATCTTCGTAGTTTAGAGAAGGAAACCAAATTTATATTTGCGGCGTTTTCCTTTTGACCGATCGGATACAAAACAGAAATGCAATTTTTTAAGACCAAGACCATACACCAAATATCAATTTACTAGACAATTACATCTTTCAGCTATTGCGTTCACATACAAGCAAATATGCACAGGGACAGCCAATTCCTTGGCGGATGTTGCTCAAAATTTGACAAAAAATCGACGAGAGGTTGTCTCTTCGAAACGGTCTCTTTGACTGAGGGGCGTAGACTTACTCACCTTACTCAACTGTGAAATTCTGTGAGTAAAGTAGCTATATGTGGCTATCAACTCTATAGTCTATAATGACTATTAGTCTAGTGTGACTATGCGACTCTATCTATGTCAAATTCTTCGTGATTTTCACCAAATTTGCAACTCGACTGTGACTAAACCGTAATTACACATTCTAAAATTGTATTTGCAATCTTTAAATTCTACCTTTCTCTGTTAAATGAAACTAAAACCAAATCTCTATGTTATTTGGTTGCGGAGCTATAAGAGTTTAGATTTAGCGTGAAATTCGACGTAATTCAACAATTCTTGAGTGATATTTCGCGCGATCGATGAATGAATTGCCTTAGTCTGCTTGAGCGCGGATCGGTCGCTGTGACGTCATCAAAGTTTTTCGTGATTTTCTCGAAATTTACAGCTCGACTGTGGCCAAACCTTAGTTCCAAATTCTGAAATTCTTTTTGCACTCTTCAATGACCACCTTTCTCTGTGGAATGAAACTAAACCCAACTTTCTGTTTTATTTGGTTGAGGAGCTATAAGAGTTTAACTTCAGCGCGAAAAGCGTCATAGTTTTTTCCTTTCCCGACCCACCATTAGACCACTACGGAGATAAGTAATTCTATGTCAAAATATATAATTCTAATGATAAATCATATGCTAAATTTCATCCAACTTCGTTGCGTTATGGAGTTATCGTGTTTACAGACACACCGACAGACAGACATATTTCGTCCAAAATTTGACAGAAATCTACATTGTAGATGTAAAGACGGAGTACAAAATTTCTTTCGTTTAGTTCATTGCATTTTTGAGTTATTGTGTTAATAAACAGTAGACAAACATAATTCCAAAAATGTTTTCTCGTATTCCGGGATATTTGAAATATAGAAATCCATCAAACTCTCAAGGTCCAATTTTTTCACGATTATAATACTTTCTCTTTTTACACTTCGATTACAAGAAAGGGTAAAGAAACGTGTTTTGATTTAAATCTGTAGCTGTTGCTTAAACTTCATTCAATAATTTACCCATAACTTATTTCCTCGTATTGGAAACGTCACTTTTTTGCATTGCAGGATTTAAATAATGGACAATACATTCACTGAACTCAGAAATAATTTATTGAATGTGAACCACATCGAAGTGTACAATTGTTCTTTGAGTATTTCTGCATTTCGCACTCGAATTGGAAAGAACAATAAATCCTATCCTTTCCCTCAAACAAGAAAAAAGGGGAATAATAACTTTAAACCGAGAAGCCGTTTGTAAGGCAAATAGTAAAAAAAAATCTCATCGAAAACAAGGACCAGAGCAAAATAAGAGGCTATCCATCTTAAAAATCCTATTAACTTCAAAATAACCGTAACTTTAATCACCGAGTGAGCACCCATGGCTATTTCCCAGAGAGTGGCGCACATCTTTCTCCAGAGAATCCATCCATTTGTTGCACGTGTGCCTCGCCCAGCCATCCCTTTTGTTGCCACACTACCGAAACGAATTTTAAAATGTTTTCTCGTAATATTGATGATGTAGAGAAAGAGTGTTTCATTCCAATCGCCGGGGATGCGCGAGTTGGTCATTTATTTGAAGAATTCGTTATCTCCCCCCCCCGTCGGAAGATACAGCATGTTCTTAATAAATGGAAGTAATTTACTTTCTCCTTTGTTTACCTGTGTCCGTCTAGACGGGCTTAAGTATTGGGTAATGCGGAAATAGCTGTATTTCCAGCTATAGTCACATGGCTATTTCGTTTAAGCCCTATTTAATGCATGTTATTCTGAGTTGGTTGGGATAGCAAACTTTCAGAAATTGAAGGTGTGTTTCCGACGATGTTTTAGCCTATTAAAATATTTTCAGCACAAAAACACATTGAGATGTGAATATTTTATAATAAATAATTCAATGTGTATAGTGTTGCGAAAATCGTTCGGTGTGTGTTCGGCGAAAACTGTCCAACAAGCAGGATGATTTATTTATTCACTGAAAGCACACTACAGAGATGACTCCATTTACTGAGTGCATGAACAAAAACCACAAAGAACACAATCCACAAAGTGAATTAAAACACAAAGAAAAAAGGTAACTGCAGAGAATACAAAAGTTCAAAGCTCAGAACCACATAAATTACAAAAATGTAAACACATAAATGTTTTTTAAAAAGCACGCAATTGCAGAAACATTGAAAACACACTGAGGTTATAAAAGTTCATGTTTTATACCGTCACATTAAAATTATAAAAAACACAATTGTGGTTTTCTTTAATTCAGAGCGTTAACTCAAAAAGCCAGTGAGAAAACAAGAGTCAAAAAGTTAAACACACACAAGCACAAGATCAAAACAAAAATAAGAATACGCGTAAAAATCTTAATATGTTTAGTCAAGTGTAAAAAAAAGAAATCTGGTCATGCGTAATGGAGAAAGACGCTTTATTCACGTATACTCAGGAAAGCACGAAGTTCAGGTAACAGGAAAAACAGCGCTTGCACAAATTCGCAACACAAACAAACAGAAAATCACAAATTAATAACAGTAACAGCACTTTCAGTACCGCAATGCGTCATCAGCTTACTATCTTGCACTGCTGATACAACTCCAAAGACGATCCCAGTCGATCAACAAGTTCAAAGTCCAAAGACGATTCAACACGTTCCAAGTCGATGAACACAAGCTACTCTGTGATCCGAGCACGGTCTATTGATAGTCTCCCCGACAGGCCGTGACGTCGCATGGAATGATCTGCATAAATCCGGATCTCAGCACCTATAGAGATATGAAGAAAATTCCAGTACTTTTGAGATCCCACATTTCGTCTCCAAAATCGTCAAATTTGTCGCAAAGTTCGAGGTCGATGACTCTATTCCTCCGGCATCCCTATATATACTCCTGAACAACTCTTTCCCAACCATATGACTAACATTGTTGGGAAGCAACATTCCATATTCGTAACAATATATTTGTTTAACTGTCTTAGCTATTTAGTCCTACTTTCTATACATTCTTAAACCTTTACAATATGTATAAAAGAAATCACAGATATTGTTCTGAATTAAGAACGTTGAAGAAGTAGCACTAAAGCAAAAAACGCTAATGTCCCTTTCTACATATTATTTATCAAAATCGGGACTTCGAAATTTCGCATTGTTTTTTAATGTAAATGCAGGAAAAAAACTAAAAAAGGAAATACCAAATTCTAGTCCGAGACATAATAGCATGATTATGTTTTAGGCTTGATCAGTATTATTGTATAAGTACTTGATGAGACCAGTACTTGATCTTTATATAAAAAATAAATTTAATATCATTCGCAAAACGTGAGTGTGTGTTAAATGGAGGAAACAAAACAATGAAAATTATTGCAAAAAATATATATAAATATATTTAAAAAATTAATAAAAAAAAATTAATAAATTGTTGAAGTGGTGTATAAATGGTTTTTGTGCAGTAATATACTTCTAGTTATTGAGGGAAAATGTTAAACTTTCGATTCATTTGCAATTAAAAATTTTAAAACTCGTTTCTTAGAGAACTTCACAATAAGTAACAATGTGCAAAATTTGGTGACCCTAAGTTCAATGGTTTGCACTATCGAGAGTTTTGAACGAATTTTGCTCCATGCATGTCGCATGACGCATTATCATGTTAAAAACGCTAACATTTTCGGCCAACACTTTAGTAGGACAATCACATGCGGCAACTTGAAAAATGATTTGTGTTATCATCTTTTCTTCAATTGTTTATTAATTATATGAAATATGTAATTATAAAAAAAAATCGACGGGAGGTTGTCTCTGCGAGAAGGCCGCTGGGATTGAGCGGCGTAAACTTACTTTACCTTTCTCAACTGTGACTTTCTGTGACTAAAGTAGCTCTATGTGACTAAAGAAGCTGTATGTGACTAAAGTAGCTCTATGTGACTGATGCAACTTTTTGGGACTCTGAGATTATGTGACTGAAATAACCTTTTGTGACTCTGAGATTATGTGACTGGAGTAGCTCTTCATAACTCTCAATTTATGTGACTGATTCGTGATTTTTTAGTTGGTTTTTTTTTCGCGAAAAAATATTTTTCTTTTCAAATGTAATATATTTATTCATGTTTTTAATATTGGATACAATTTCTGTTAGTAACAATCTTACGTCAAATCGGACGATGGTACTGGAAATAGTAAACATAATTCAACACAAAATTTGGAAAATCCAGTTAATATACCGCTCAGAACCGACTGCAGCAAGCGACAGAGGCCGCCAGACGGTTAGGTGTGAGAAAGCGCTGGAAGCTAGGTTGGTCACTGCATGCGCGCGCATCGGTCGCTGTGACGTCATCAAAAAATCTTCGTGATTTTCACCAATTTTGCAACTCGACTGTGATTAAACCGTAATTCCAAATTCTAAAATTCTTTTTGCAATCTCTAACGTCTACCTTTCTCTGTCAAATGAAACTAAAACCAACTCTCTATGTTATTTGGTTGCGGAGCTATAAGCGTTTAGCTTTACGACGAAAAGCGCCATAATTTTTCCTTCCCCGACACACCATTAGACCACTATGGAGGGACGCAAGTTTATGTCAAAAAGTTTAGATATATGACAGATTATCTGAACCGTGTACATTCGGAATTTTTCAAACAGTGGGATAGCTGCAACATTTTCCGCCCGATGTGCACTTGCAAAATGTCTCATTCCCTTCACAAGTTACAAGGGCACATAAACCTCAAATGAAAATAATAAATTTCATGACAAAACATTTTATTAGTAACGTTATTAGTTGTTTGGCGCAATATGTCTCTGGGAATAGCTTACGAAATCGCGTGTCCACCTGCAGCTTTACTTGTACTTATTGGCAATCAACAGACAAAAGGCGAAAAATGCGAATTAATTAAATTCTTTATTTTTTTACATAAACATTAACGGAGCTATTGCCACTCTTCTTAGTTATAAAATTTTTCGTATTCCTGCATATCTGATTTTACCACCCTCTTCACCTTCCTTTACAAACGCCACTGTTTTCAAACCTTCGAGTTAATTTATTCAGATCTCTCTGCTAAGTTTTCTCATCTCAAAACTTTTCACTTACTCTTTCTGAAGAATTTCTTTCTACTTCTTCTTTCTTATTGAAAATACATTTGAATCACTGACTGCAGAAAGGTAATAAGTCCCAAATTATTAATAACATAAAAACATAAAAAAGCAATTTACTATCATTACTTGTAAAGAAAATTTTAGTTTATTTTTTCCAAAATTGTGAGACTGTCTTCTAATGCACATTTCATGAAAACTTTTGATTCTAAAACATAACCATGTTGGCCATAAAATGGTTTCGTGTCTTGGACTTGTTCCCTTTCTCCAGTTAGCGATTCATATGTTAGCAACGAAAGTTAAAAAAAAGTGCAAATAAGGCAATGTGTGAGACTGTCTTCTAATGCATATTTCATGGACACTTTTGATAATAAAACATAACCATTTTGGCCATAAAATGGTTTTGTGTCTTGGATTTGTTCCCTTTCTGCGGTTAGCGATTCATATGTTAGCAACGAATGTTAATAAAAGTGCTAATAAAGCAATGTGTGATACTGTCCTTCAATGCACATTTCATGAAAACTTTTGATTCTAAAACATAACCATTTTGGCCATAAAATGGTTTTATGTCTTGGTATTGTTCCTTTTCGGCAGTTAGCGATTCATATGTTAGCAACGAAAGTTTAAAGAAATGCTAATAAAGCAATGTGTGAGACTGTCTTCTAATGCACATTTCATGAACATTTTTGATTATAGAAAAAAACCATCTTGGTCATATAATGGTTTGGTGTCTTGGACTTGTTCCCTTTCTGCAGCTAGCGATTCATATGTTAGCAATGAAAGTTAAAAAAAGTGCTAATAAAGCAATGTGTGAGACTGTCTTCTAATGCACATTTCATGAACATTTTTGATTATAAAACGTAACCATCTTTATCATAAAATGGTTTTTTTCTCTTTGACTTGTTCCCTTTCGGCAGTTAGCGATTCATATGTTAGCAATGAAAGTTTAAAAAAGTGCTAATAAAGCAGCAATCAAAGAGTTTTGTTATTTATGTTAAATTAAGATTTTAACCAAATATTTGAAAACAAAATATTAAAACAAATTTCCGGTCATTAAAGTAAGTAAAAAATAATTTTATATCTAATGTGTAGTTTTGATGAGTAGCGTTACAAAACTTCTTTCTCTGCTCATTATATCATGAGTTTTCAATAAATAAATGCGTCGTTGCAAAAACTATGTTTAATTAATTTTACTTTCCGCCATGAAATCTAAAATAACCAGACAACTACCTAGTATCACAAAGGCCAGGTAAAATTGCGCCCATTATGAAATAATTATTATAAAAAATCTTCAGAAGCGAACTTCTTTCCAATTAACAAAGAATTGCGGTATATTTACTAATCAAAACTATATCCTAAAGAAAACAAACATCATTAAAAATTATCCTAATTAAAAGGCTGTTTTATCTAGGTAAAAGCTGAATATGAATTACTAAAACTTGTTTTTTATGCATTAATAAGGACATCAAATGCGTTTTTTTCTCATCGCTTTTACCCTTACCTCTTAAATGAAGAAGGCAGCAACTTGTTTCCACATGAAAACTTCAAATCAATTTTTACTTTGAAGACAGTAATTTTTTTACAGATATTTGTTTTGCGGGTTTTTTATTCCACGCTTTCTCTTTATACACTTTTTTCCCTTGTTTCAATCGCTAATTGTGCATAAATGAGTGGAAATAAGAGCCCACTCTTACGAGTGGAATTCACAAGTAACTTTCTTTTTGGCCGCATGAATGCAAAAACAGAAAAAGAAGAAACCGCGCGAAATATTTTTCGATGCGTAATTTAATTCTTTTCCCCGCTTTCAACAGCTGACGTTATTTTCGTTTTCGACCGTTCGTTCTGAGCGAAGTGCAAGAAACAAATTAGGAATTCTAGAATGTTTAGTGGCAACGTCGTTCTTCAGAAATACAGCGTTGTTAAATTAAATGAATTTTTTGTACCAGAAAACCATGTTCCCGAGGCGTGAACAATCCTGTAATAAGAGGGAATTTTAGTTTCGGCGAAATAAATTTCGTAGAATTTGGCGCCTTCGTAAAGGGTGTGACTTTTTATTTTTATTTTAAGACCACTCCCGCATCTATTATTTCGATATATATTATGTAATAGCTAAATAACACAGTGGTGATAATAGTTAAAAACTTAGAACCATGATAACTAACTCTTGCTCAACAATGTAGGCATATCATTTAAAACATTATACAGTCGGACCTCTATTTAACGAACCTCTATTTTGCGAATTTCTCTATTTTGCGAACTTTTTCTTGGAACCAAGAAAAGTTTGCGAATTTCTTCGTAAAACAGCCTCCAAATAGAGAAGTGCATTCTCTATTTAACGAACTTTTTCTAGTGATCCAATTTTTTTTCTCCCTATTTCTCAAAATATTTCTAAACATTTCAAACTTATTCTTTCTTTTAACACATTTTATGGTGATGAATGACCTTGAAGCTGGAAAATGTCAAAGCGAAAGTTCTTGAGCATCAAAGAAAAAAAATTTAATTCTTCATGAGGTGGATAAAGGCGTGAAAAAAAAGGACATTGATATAAAATTTGGTATTCCTCCAAACAGCTTATCAACCATAATAAAAAATCGTGATAAGATACAAAATTATGATTCATCGAATTCTTGTTCAAAACGTTTAAAAGCATGTGTCTATGAAGATGTGGATGAGGCAGTTTTGAAGTGGATATGTGAAAAATATAAACAATACAGCAATGAATTGCGATGAAGGCGAAGATGATGAAGATGGAAATGATCATGATGCAGAAATCAACAAACCTCCGTATGATGAAATGCTAAAATTCATTAATTTTAATATAAAATGATTTCTTTAGAATTGAAAATACAGTGTATTCCTGGACAATGTTTTGTTTTATTCTTGTTTTCCTTGCAGATTACTTTTTGATGGGTAAAATATATAAAACAAATAGATATTAATTTACAAAATAAAGGTGCGATTAAATACTTTTTAATAATATTTAGTGTTTATGAATTTAAAATCTGTTTTGTGTAGTTTAAAATATTTTAAAATGTGAATTCTATTTAACGAATTTTCTATATAACGATTTTTGGGGCGACTTCGTTAAATAGAGGTCCGACTATTTCATGAACTACAAAATATTCATGTCAACAGAAAAAATAATCTAAAAATGAGATGCTACAAATATGCGAAATATATAATTTTGAAAAACAAATTATACAAAAATATACTGCCAAAATTATTCTAGTGAACAAACAAATGTATAAAAGTTAAATGACTGTTTTAAAGACGAATTATGCGTAATTTCAAAATATTTTGTGACTTAAAATTGGCTACCTTGAAGTCGTTCTTTACTGTAATATATCCACCTATTTGTGCTTAAAATGAATACAGACTTCGGCAAACAGGACAAATTGTTTTAATGTCGGAAGACATGAAATTATAATTTTATTTAATTTACATTATGATAATATTGTTGTAAGTTTTGCCAAAAATATATTTTAAAATTTGTTAAAATTAGAGAAATACATGTACGGTACCTTAATTGATAGCATTGAAAAGGTAATTTTTTGCACTTTCAGATGGCGTAAAAATTATTTCTGTGCTGCTATATTTTCGTAAGTTATTAAGGAAAAACGCCAAAATTTAGCTTAATTTTTAATTAATTAAAATTCTAACTAAAATTTCAAAAAATGGGCTCCGAGGTGCACATTCCCACCCTCAAAAGTATGTTTGTGCCACATTTCGTAGCTCTAAGTCCAGTGGTCTGCCCTGTAGAGCGACACACAGACACACACATTCTCCTTTATTATTAGTAGAGATTTAGGAAAAGAGCATATCCAGTATCATTTAACCAACAAAATTATACTCATATAACCGTTTTATATGCTTTTATTCGCTATAAGCTGTCAAATTATATAACTCAGATGCACACATTTCTACGCATTTTCATTTACCCTGACTTGTTTCATGTTTGTAAAGTTGAAATTTTGTAATAAAATTCTCACTCACTTTTGGATGCGCTAGAGTTTTCAAAATTTGTACACTTGTTTGTTCTCGATGATACTATACTATTTTAATGTTTTCAGAGCTTAATGTTTTGAAAGCTTAATGTTTTCAGAGCTTAATGTTTTCAGAGCTTAATGTTTTCAGAGCTAACTTTTTTCAGAGCTTAATGTTTTGAAAGCTTAATGTTTTCAAAGCTTAAAGTTTTCAAAGCTTAATGTTTTCAGAGCTTAATGTTTTCAGAGCTTAAGGCGACCAGGGAGCTTCAAAATCATTTCTTTAAATTTTGAACTAATCAGTTTGAAATTTTGCAGTCATAAATAAGAGCATTATATAAGACAACACAAAAGACTTTAATGCATTATATTTATTTATTTCTGAGTTATGGGTATAAATGTAATTTTTAATAACAATTAATGGCCTTTGCGTCAAATGTTTCAGGCTTTTCAAAATTACTCGAAATCGCTTTAATTTTTTCTTATTAGTTACTCTAACCCTTTTCAAACAAAAATTGGGATTCATTTTTATGCTTCAGAAAGAAATTTCAAAATGAACATGCATTATAACTCGAAACTATTGATTTTAGAAAATATATGCCCAATATTTGAAATGAAAGAGAATATTTACAGTTAAATAACAAATTAACTTCTATATGAAAGCCAAAAATCCTTCTCCATATATGTTTTTATACTTATAAAAAATTTCCTGAAATTTGAACAAAAATTGAAGCACCTGAAACATTTATCATAAAGGGCATTAATTGTCATTAAAAATTACATTTATACCCTTAACTCGGAAATAAATAAATATATTACTGTGAATTGTGTGTGTCTTCTTATATAGTTCTCCTATTAATGCCTGTAAAATTTCAAATTGATTAGTTGAAAATTTAAAAATATGATTTTGAAGGTCGCCTTAATGTTTTCAGAGACAGCTTAATTATCAGGTAATCGATTAATTCAATTAATTGTTTATTTTAAACGAGTCGCTCAACCTATTAGTGAATATGAGAACAAAATTGATTACAGGATTCCAAAATATTTTTAATATTTAATGATATATTTAATAATAAAAATTAGAAGATGATTAAAATGATAAATTTCTACTTTTTAGTGCATGAATAAAGTTATTCGGCATATGTTGGATAAATGAAAATCCCACGAAATTAGCTCCAATTTTTCGTCGACCGTGAGTTGGTCACCAGATGTAAAAATGTTTTGACAGCTTTCAATGAAAGAGTCGAAAACTCTTTTCAGTCTAGTTAGTTTTTCTTCGTGGATCTGCTGTGTCTTTGCCTTCGAAACTGATAGCAGTGTACATATTTTTGGCGTACTGTTTCAGCCGACTGACGCGACCGCAAAAAAAACCGCTTTGATTGGAAGTCAGAAGTCAGACTGAATGAATCGGCTAGACGCATTGTGCTAGATGGTTGTTCCTATTCGGAATGGGAAAAACCTACCGGTTTTAACCGAAAACGGGTTTTTTGTTTCGGTTATTTTTTGTCCCGGTTATAACCGGTTATTTTTTTAATCCAATAACCGTGTAAAAATCCGTATCGGAAGACAGGCTCGATTTTAGGTTCGATTAGACTAAAATTTACCAAGTTATGAAGCATTGAATTCCATCATCTTAGGCCAATCAAAGATAACCGCTTAATCGAAGCATCTGTTGGTTGGCGGATTATTGAAAGAGTCTTTATGAACAGATAAATATTGACCAATGGATTGATTTCCTGTGAAAACAATATTAATAAAAAAAATTTCTACAAACGGCGTTTGTTTTTGCATTAAAAAAACCTGAAAACCGGTTATTTCAAAAACCGGTTACTTTGAGCTGTTATAACCGCCAGGTTAAACCGCAGGTGAAAGAAACCACCATAACCAAAACCCGGTTATTTTCACAATAACCGCCATCCCTAGTTCTTATAATGTTAAAAGGAGGGAAAGGACTCAGGAAGGAAAAGTAGAAAATTCACAACAAGAAATAACTCACTCTGCTCACCAGCCCCTCCAACTAAGGGTTATTAATACTGATTTTGATTTAATTTATTGATCTAAATTTTTTGGAAGCAAACGTTTCCTATTCTTCGTATGAGTCAAATGGTATCATGGCT
>BGPR01003751.1:0-10469 GCA_013235015.1 Araneus ventricosus
GTCACCTTCGTCGGTAAAATGCCACAAGACGGACAAAGCACGGAACACTAGAGCGACGCCCGTCATCTGACCTAACGCCACCTTGAACCTCCCCGATACCTATGACTACTAGAGTCACCTCGGTTCTAAATGCTACCGATAAAGCTACCAGAACACTGTTCGGACGCCCGTCATTCGGACTTAACGCCACCTGGAACCCCAGATACCGCGAATTCAATAGAGCTTCACCTCGTTTGTTTTGGAAATGGGCACAAGATGGATGTTAACGAAATCACGATGCCCGTCAATTGACCTGGCCACCTTGAACCCCTGAGCACGGTGACTGGCCAGAGTCGCCCCTCGTCGGCTTCAAATGGGCACGCGATGCAAAGCACGAACACTAGAGCTGACGCCTGCTGACTCTGGTTCGCCACCTTGAAACCCCCCATACCTGACTACTGGGAGTCACCTCGTCGGTTTTCAAAGGCACAAGATGGATAAAGCACGAATACTTAAGAGGCGACGTCATCTTAATTCATCTGACCTAACGCCACCTTGAACCTACGATACCTATGACTACTACAGTCACCTCATCGGTTTTAAATGGGCACAATATGGATAAGGGGTTTATTTTGAAACCCGGGGTAGGGTGGGGGTTTGGTTCGGTTCCGCACGTTCACACCGGAACCCAACCCCCCCCCCCCCCCAACCGGGGGTACCAGAATAGACCCCTAAAGCACGAACACCAGAGCGGACGCCCTCCCACAACCAAACGACCGAACCAGTTCATTGAAAAACAAAATTTACAAAACTATTTACCATTTCCAGAAATGTACAGAATTAAAAATGAGAAATATCAATAAAAAATGAATAACATATAACATAAAAGCAGTTCAAGCAGTTGTGTATCTGTTCAAGATGTTTTACTGTATCAGTCTTATTCAAAACACACTAAAAGAATTAGTTGTTGGGTCTGGAACATTTAGTTGATGACGCTATGAATCTGGTTTAAACAGGAATTCATATTCATGGATATGTTTGATTATTAATTTAATCTTTTTCCCTGGAAAGTTGGTTATTGGCTACATTTTGAAGTTGTATGGCAGGACGCTTCACATGCCATGATAAAGCAAACATGCATGATGTAGCATAGTGTAATGGGATACCAATTTCGCCACAACTTCAAAATGGTGAGGGTGCCAACTTGAAACGATGAAAGTGCATTGGAAATTGATCGTGGTTGGTGAAAAATAAAATTTCTTCTCTATTCCAGTGAAGTGGTTTAAAAGCAACTTTTGGAGCTATGAAATAAGTCGATTGGTCCGTTTCGCCATCTGTTCAAATTTTCTGCCACTTAGTCATATGACCGCTGTTCAGAAATCTAAGGTCTGCTCTAAATATCTCTCGGGCCGCGATAGTCTGGTGGTTAGGTCTCGGCTTCGTGCCGGAGTGTTCCAGCTCGAAACCGGATTCCACTGAAGATCCGCCTTGTATGTATGCCTATTGCACGTTAACTCATAAGTGGGGGCCAAACGTCCTCCCAATGGTGTGGTGCGGAAGTTTGGAGATGAGGGTACCATCTCAGCTGTCGTCCTCATCATCTGACCAAGGTTCAAAATTACGAGGATCGTTCCAAAAATAGCCCTTGTGCTGCTTTTAAATGGAGCATTAATATAATTGAACTAAACTAAACAAATTCAAATAGCTCTCAAGTGGGTAAGAAATGTGGGTTATTAAACTAGGTAAATCTGAAAAATCATTGAGGATAGATATGGTGTGTACCAACAAAACAACTCATTTTGTAAGGGGTCTATTCTGGTACCCCCGGTTGGGTTGGGAGTACCAGAATAGACCCCAACGAGATACAAGACGTTTTTTACTGATATGCTTGAAATGGGCAAGCTGTGCCTCCGGAACACTTCCTAGACTTGTTGAATCCATGTTTAGCAGTGACTCTACATTCCTATGTGAATTTTGTTTGGTTCCGTACATCAGATTTATACTTCCATGTTGTCGAAGTTATTTTGAATCAGCCTGTATTTTTATGAAAATGTAAAAATTATACTTATAAGTCTTCAGTGACTCATATATTTTCAACCACAGATTCAATCTACAAATTGAAGAAGGGTTTTTTGTGCGATATAAATTTTATAATTGCTAATTTAAGGATTACTAAAGCTTTTTGATGCATCTGTAAGCATAAAAATCTAATCAAAATGCGGAAAAACTCGGCGCGGATAATGAAAAAGCAAGTATATTTCATTTAAAACAAAAAGAAATTTAAAATGTAGAATAACTTCAAATTAAGTGCAATGGGGAAAAGAATTTATTCTTGAAAATTTAATTTAAGAGAAAAATATCCTTCTTAAAACTCAATTTTGAAAAGCATTAAAATGATATGCTTGATTAAATTTTAAAATGGTTTCCGAGCAATGAAATTTTCGTTTTTATTAAGTAAATACAAAGATGGTTTAAAAGTTTTCTTAGCTCTGTATCAGCATGGGATTTTATAATATTATGTTTCTAAAGAAATATAAAATTGTCCTACTTATATGTAATTTAGATTCATCCATAAAAGCTCCAATAATGAATTAAATAAATATTTATGATATATAAACTAATTTAAATACGCATTTGAATTTCCCACTGGAAGTAATTATATGAAATTGTAATTTCTCAGAAAAAAACTATCATCTCGGTGAGGAAAAAAGAACGAAATTAAAATTTCCAAGAATAAAATCCTATCAACGTACTATTATTTTATTTTTTTTTGCAAGCAAAAACTATTTAAGAAAATGTACAACATTTAGTATTATTTTTATATGAGAATAGTTACTTTAAATGCAGCATTTCAACTAGAAATGCTCAGATTACCTTGCAAATTGGAGATGCTCAAAATAAGCAATTTTAATCAGTATTTGAATTGGGTTTATGAATTGATAATCTCTCCATGAACGATAAAAGGTAATGCTAACAAATTCTGAAATTTTTGAAATTTCGAAGAGGAAGAAAAAATTGCATTTTTCGCAACCTCTGACAAACATTTCTGATTTTGTTTTCACATCTAGTAGGAACATGTAGTCATATGTTCAAATCAGATGTTAAAAAATTCAGAAATATTCATTTTTGGTGGTTAAAAATTTAGTTTCTTCTTCCTCTTTGAAATTTCAAAAAATTTAGATGTATGTTGTTGCTTGTTAAGCAACGATTTTTTCCATGTATGTATGAACTAATATCACTGCAATTTCTGAAATATGGGAGTAGAGTTATTCCTGTTATTTGCTTCCAAATAATAGTTTAACCCTTACTCTACGGCGATTCGCTCTGCTGTAAGGCAGCCTCTGAACAGGACCCCGTGCCAAAAGTCTGTACGTCTGACGCTTGACTTTACGCCTTATGCCTGATCATGGCCACCTTGACATATATCCTTGGAAGAAAAGGGACTTTTCTTTAAAAAATATACTCATAATTTCTATAATTAACTAGCTGTTATGCACGGAGTTTCTCGGGATTAATAAAACTTCCATGTCTAATATTTTTGATGTAAAAAACTACTTTTGTATAGAAAATTACAATACCCAAAATTCTTTATCGTCTGAAATGTTTTTTTTTAATTAAAATGAGAATATCAGTTGAATCAGACGATTTTTAAAAACCACCGATAGCTAATTTTCTTCATAAGCTAATAATATTAATTACATAGAACTTCAACTTTCGTTCATAAATCTTGCAGTATAAGAAAGATTTTAACGGATATTTTGGGACAATTACGCAGTAAATTTTTCATTGAGAAAAAGCGTTAGAATAAATATAAATAAAAAAATAACAAAATTCTTCTTCATCAAAAATTCTTCTAATGTGATCTAGCAACAGTTCTTATGTATTCTTGTTCTTCGCCAATAATAAAAAAGTGTTATAAATTGTAAATTTTATACAAAATTTAATTTTTGAAAAATCATTAAAGTGAGGGCAACGAATTGAACGGAACCATGAAAAGCTAACTTTTAAAACTTTTATTATGTGTAAAATTAGTTTTTGAGGGATAATACATATTTTCGAAAAATATCACGGAACAGGCCAAAGTCTTGCTGAATTTTCTATTAACTGAAATTTTAATAAGGTTTGGGGCTTTTAAAATATGACGGTTGACTCTCTTCTTATATAAAATATATTTATAAAAATAAGCAAAAAATTTCAGAAATAAAGGTAAATTAGTTCAAAGTCTACCCGTTGCCTAGCAACGGAGTAGCTGTAAATTTGCGTTATTTCAAAATCGTCTGCACGTAATTAACAATTTATTAAACATTGAAAAATTAATAAAAATTGAAAGAAAAATGTCACAGATATACAATTGGTATAATTGAAAAGGTAAAATTTTGAACTTTAAGTTGGTAAAAAATAAGTTTTGGGGGATAATTTGCTACGAACTTAAAGCGGAAAAAAATTTTCGCTTAATTTCGAATTAAGTAACCGTTTAATTAACTTTTAGGCTTCGAAAATTTGACAGTAATCTTCCTCTTGTCTTAAATAATAAGTGTGCAAAATTTGTTAAAATCTATCCAGTAGTTTAGGAGGACATGTGGAACATACCCACATACACACCCACAATGACTTTTAATTATATTAACTCTCTGAACCCGGCTAGAGTGAGAATTCCATTGCCTCAAAATCTTGAATGAATTTTCGCTCACAAAAATAGAATGGAATCGTCACGTTCTTTACAGAAATTTCAGGAGGTCGACACCTATTGCCCGATCAATTGCCAATAAAGAAAGGAATTACTTTCTTCCTAAAAAATTCAAATATGCGCCCGAAACTGTCTGAGTCGGCTTCTATCGAACGGGCAGTTTGAGGCGGAATAGGGCTCATAGGGTTAAGATAAATGTTATATAACATAAGGATTAATTAATGTTCGAATCATTGCTATCGGCTGTAGCCAGCACTCGTCTCCGCAGATTGCTTTGTGGTTGCCGGCTATAGCTGGTGTTAGGAGCGAAAGGGTAAAATACTTTGCTAGGAATTTGCGCAGTCGTCCTGACTTCAAATTCTGTAGAGACAGCGAGTCGTTATCGGCAGTTTTAAATTACAGAAATGTATGGCTGGAAAAAGTGTTTGGCCATGTAGCTAATTTTGAGGGTGGAAAGCCACTCAAAGATTATTACAGATCTAAGTACCTTGGAAGTAGTAGTAAATTTGTATGCTGCTTAATGTCACATTGCTAATTACCGCACATGGAGCAGGGACTTGATTGTTGTCATTTAACTCTTTAATCCCGAGGCGTGTTTCTTCTTCTTCTTCTTCTTACTAATCCTTCTGATCTGAATCAGATCAGATCCATGAGATCGTCCCCCCTCATCACCTCCAACACGAAATCCGGTCGCTTAAGCAAGTCATCATACACCAAGGCAACACAGTCAAGCAGATGTTGCGGAGTGGCCTCAATCATGTTGCACTTTGTGTAGATATTGAACTTCTTATCACCACGAGAGAATCGGAGGGTTTTTAAGTGGCCGGATTATAAGCGATCCAAAGCTGTTTGGTCTTTCCTCACCCCTTTAAAAAGTATAGCAGCAACTGGGCCTTCACAACGATACCATGAATGAGCTGGTGGATGCCTCCAAGAAATGTTAACAAGGGCCTTTCTTCTTGAGTATAACTCAAGGGTTCTACATGGGCCCTTCTTTAGCAAGACTATCAGCAATATCGTTATATTTTAAATTTACATGTGATGGTATCCATTATAGATGAAGAACACAAGTATTTCACAGGGTCCTGAGTTTGTTAAAGATATCCATTCCCCTCCGGTCACTAACATCTCTCCAATTAACAAGATATTGGATAACACTTCGGCTGTCATTAAAAACCGAAATTGGTTCTCCATTGTCTTTTTCGTTTTAGCCCCTTTAAAACCGGGTCTTTTCGGGAGGATACGACATGAATTGGACTCTCCCAAACTGGGTGGTCATTTACCTCAACCTCCCACTGGGCTGTTTTTGGCAAGGTTAATTGGACACCCCACCGCGCTTATCTCCTAAGCGATCTCAGAAACTCACCTCCCCTCAAAAGAAGCCAACCGCCTCAGACTGACCTTAGTCGTTGTTAAGGGAAAATGTCTAGACCGCTCGAGACCGCCTCGCTCGGTTTGAGAGGGTTAATCAATAAAAGTAATTTTCAACTGATTTTTTAGTTAAATTTCTACTCAAATTTCAGACTCAAAGATGCGCGATAGCTAAACGGAAGTAGCATCTCAACTGTAGTAACAGATAAACGCACAAAAGAACGAGCTTCACGTATATCAATGAAATGAGCATTAAGCAACTTCTATCTTTTCTGAACGGATCTTCCAGTACCAGATTTACAGGATTGATGTTTAATTAACCTAGAACTTTTAACTGAAATAACTCTTGAGTCGTTGCAGATAGCAGTACAATAATTTTTTTATTGAAAAGAACGTTGAAAAGGATTTTAATGCAGAACGTTTTCAAAGGGAGAACTATCAGAGGTCATACAATAGAGCAACCTAGTCACACAGTTGTCAGTTTCAAGTTCAAGAGTTTTTTTTTAATGCTTACAAATGAGTCAGTTATTGTCCTTTTGAGGTTAATATGGTTTGTCAGCTTCTTGTACACCAAATATTTCATATGACCCGAAAGAAAGAAATCACATGGATTCAGATCTGGTGAATAAGGTGGCCAATGCAATGCACCCGGATTGCTCTAGACGGCTTAGGTCGCTTCTGAATGTTGCAGACCACTTCCGAAGCAATAGTGTGGCATTTTCGCCACATAAATACCAATTTTTAACAATAAAAATACGATCTTCGGTTGAATATGACACTTTGGGAGACATTTTCAAAATGGCGTGGAACTGATACGAAACAAATTCCTTTTACACCCTCTGGCACTGCATGCATTCGTGGCGCCATCTAGTGAAACTCTGAGAAGTTCTTTCAGTTAAAATGTGTAGGTTAATTAAAAGTCACCCTGCGCATATTTATTGTTGTTACGAGTATGAGGATGGGATATTTCCATATAAATAAACAAGAGTTTGGCTCGTTTTTGGCTGTGCATAAATAGGGGTATAAATGGTTAACAATTCCACTGCCGATGACGGTGCGTAATTCCATGTGAAGGCTCCTCACATGAGATATGCGTAATGAGTCTAATTTGCGTACTTTTTAAACGCTTTTACTAGGTTCGAAATTTTTCATGTTTGTATGTAGGGTTGGAATTTTGTGATCGATTTTTCACTCACTCCTTAATGCACTAGAGTTCTGAAATTTTGTATATTAATTGGGTCTTGATGACAATGCAACATTTTAATAATTTTAAAGCTCTCAATTATCAATTTTTAAAAAACGTTCGCGATAAAAGTAAAGTGTACGATGCACAGCCGCTTAGGATCGCCAACTTTTTGTCGCCAAGACCAAGATGGCTTGGCGATGACAGAACATTTGTTTTGGTTGCTCAGTGAGCATTTTATTGTTGCCTTGTGGACGCAATGCCTGTGGCATCTCAAGTGGGTTCTGGGCAATTTTTTAAACAAAAAAAAAAAAAAAACATCAGCGACTTCTCTTTCAGCAAAGCGGGAGAACAGTAGCTTCGCTTTTTCATTGAATGTTAGGAATCTAGTTTTTCTTTAAATTCCAGTAACGAGAATTTCAATTCCAAACGGAGTTTTATTCAAATTTGAAGAAATCGACCAATGAAATAGAATAGTAGATAGCACATATCTGACCAATAAAATCGCATCGCTGAAGCGTGAAATAAAAATATAACGATTCCTGAGAGATCAAGACACGAATAGGAACATTCCTGCGCAACCAAAACAAATGTTCTGACGTCGCCAATCCGTTTTCTGCTTGGCGGCAAGGAATTGACGAGCTAAAGAGGGAAGAAAGGACTGGGCACCATAAACTTTACTTCAAACAAATTCGCAAAATTAAGTTTGCACTGGTAGGTTTCCGCGGCGCCATCTACAGTGTTTTTCCAGAACTAGAGATCTTCATCGGTTCTTAAGTAATGCTAAGATCAAATGTGAACGTTGCAAAATTGCTTCTCAATGGCTCAATGGGGAACATCACGGATATCACATAGTCACTCTTCAGACGTGAGCAAGTGTACGATCAAGACATCCCATCAGTAAAAATAGACTTATGACATAAATTAAAGACTAGAAACTAGAAAATAATAAATATAAAAACACTTTTAAAAAACGCTTTTATCAATGCATTAAAAAAGAAAATAATCATTTTTTCTCAAAAATCTGGAGATCAGAACAAAAAACGTAAAAGCGTGAGGACAAAGATAAAACAATAGGAGAAAGATATAAAACCACAATGATTATCATAAGAAACAAAATGTTATTAAACATTCACCATATAAAATATACAGGGTTATTCAAAATGAATCACCCATTTCAAAATTCCATATTTTCAAAAATAAACGACACAGAATGATAAGTAATACATGAATACAAAGGAAAAATATGGAAGTTTTATATTGTGAACAATAGATGGCGCTCGTGCGTTCTTCGTGAAACTATTTCACGAAATCTGTTTCAGAAGCTTTTCAGCGGCAGAAGTGATAATGGCGTCCGCAGAGCCGACAGTTTATTGTGTCACTGGCACCTATTTGGATATGTTGGAAAACTGGCTTTCCCCCAGATAAAGGAAGATTTCTCCAACTTCGTTTTCCAACAAGATGGGGCACCACCCCACTGGACTACAGAGGTTCGTCGTTTCCTTAACTCTACCAATTCTGGACCGTCCCATACGTCCCTTCAAGCAAAAGACGATAGCCGTTAGAAACGTCCGACTGTCACTCTGAAATTTCCATCCCCTTTCGTTAAGTGTGATTGATTTCTCACCCTCGGGCGTGCTTTCTTCGTTAGAATGGCTCACCCAGATGTGTTTCGGGAAGAGGGGAGTTTTCTTACAATTCGGACAATGCCAGCTGTCATTGGGGGTTTTGAGAGGGAAAGTAAATTTCTTGTGCTCTTTGATAGAGGAGCTCGGACGTTCCCGTATTTTGAGGTCCCTTTATTTCAATGGCCTTAGGAATCAGAGGGTTAACACGGAGCTACCTCGCAGTTGGATCGGTCGCAGTGGACCAGATGACTTCAGGTTACACAGCTAGCCGCCTAGGTCACCTGATATGACCCCATGCGATTTCTCCCTTTAGGGGTTTGTAAAAGATAAAGTTTATGTGCCACCATTACCCACAAATTTATGTGAACTTAAAAAACGGATTTCTGCTGTTGTACAATCAATTACGAAAAGACATAATGAAAATTCTGGTAGGACCTAGAATGAACCAAACAGGAGAAAAAAACGTGTTAGGGCTAAAATAAGCAACCACATGGTCCAACCGACGGAAGGCGAAAGAAAGATAGAACCGTATGCAAATTATGGTAACGTTTTAGGGTTGCTAACAAAATGAACAAGGCTACCACATTTGAAGAGATATCAATTTGGCGACAAAAAAAATCAACTTGGCGGACCGCACCGTGTACTTAAGTCAAGCCACACTTTACAACGTGTTTGGCAGGAATTTACATACCGTCTTGACTTTATACGTGTTACTAAAGGAAGTTATATCCAGCACTTGTGAAAAAAAAATTCCATATTTTTTTGTATTCATGTATTACTTATCATTCTGTGTCATATATTTATGAAAATTCAGCATTTTGAAAACGGATGATTCATTTTGAATTACCTTATATTGTAAATGTGATTACAATTCTAATTTACTTACAGCTTTTCTACCTGCGCTTCACTCTTTTCCGATTTTTGTTCTGACATCCAGATTTTTGAGAAAAAATTATTTATTTCTTTTTTAATGCATTGGTAAAAGTGTTTTTCATATTAATTTATCACCAATATTGATATCCCTGACAATTCCGTCATTTACTTTACCGCATATCTTAACGATTAGACTGTTATTCATATGGTACTCAATAAAGATATTAACTCAATAATAATACTCAATAAAGAAAATGTATAACATTGTTTGTAACACGCCAGGTCAAACAAAAAAGTGCATGCTATTTATTCACAACTTTTTGAACTTAAATAAATCAAATCTTAGCATGAATCTTTTCTAATAAATCATAGAACAAAAGCATTCATTAAAATAAGCTTTTCAAAGCATCATTTCGAAATAAGGAATCCTTTGCTTAAATATAACAAGGAATCGAAAATACTAAGAAAGTATACAGGAATACCAGAGTGTTTACAAAAGGACTTTCGGTATTTGTGTATCGGATTTTATTTAAAGCTACTTTACTAAAACTCTAATACTAAAAGTATTCATTAAAATAAGCGTTTCAAATCATCATTTCGAAATAAGGAATCCTTTGCTTAAATATAACAAGGAATCGAAAATACTAAGAAAGTATACAGAAATACCACAGTGCTCACAAAAGAACCTGCGGTATTTGTGTATCGGATTTTATTTAAAGCTACTTTACTAAAACTCTAATACTAAAAG
>BGPR01003751.1:13222-24909 GCA_013235015.1 Araneus ventricosus
GTGCTATTCAAAATTTGTTTTTCATCCAATATGTGTTGTATAATTCATCTGCCGTATCCTTTTCTTTCACTTAATTCAATGACAAAGAGACCCTGTAGAGAATCCCCTTTGCATTTCCGACCTATGGCGAAGATGACTTGATTCTGTATGTGCTATTCAAAATTTGTTTTTCATCCAATATGTGTTGTATAATTCCTCTGCCGTATCCTTTTCTTTCACATAATTCACTGACAAAGACACCCTGTAGAGAATCCCCTTTGCATTTCCGACCTATGGCAAAGATGACTTGATTTTGTATGCCCTTTCATTTACGACAGATATTTTTGAAATACCCTGAATAAATTCAATATACCGGGTGCGTTGTAAGTTCGTGCAAACTTCAAAAAGTCATAATAAAAGAAGTATTGCTCGGAAAAAATTTCGGTTTGCGCGAATGTAATCAGTGGGAAATTGAATTTTTCACCCATGTTTTTAAAAAATGATTCCTAAATTCAGTATCCCATTCAATGAAATAGCGCTTGTTTGCACCTTCAGTCCTTTCTCCGTGCGAAACTTTCGCAATGCGATAGTTGTGGACCAAAGCTCGATTTGGTACAATTGCATGCTGCCGGGATCGAATGACGAATCCATTTCCAGCCAGGTGTTTTATCGCTAGTCTGATTTGCATAAAACGTCTCAGTATGACGTGTTAGCGCCCTCTTTCGGTTACTTTTGGAATCAATTTTTATATATGGAAAAAAATCCAATGTCCCTCTGATGATATTCGCGCAAACCGAAATTTTTTCCGAGAATTACTTCTTTTATTATGAATTTTTGAAGTTTGGACGAATTTATGACTTACCCGGTATGTATGCTTATTCCATCATTGCTTATGAACGGTTGGGAAGATTCCGATGGAACATGGCACAAATGTTCCTCAATTGCCAATTAAAAATATTGTAGGAAATATAATAACGCCAAACTACATTCTTCTGAACAGGCTGGAGCGAGTAGTTCAGGGAAACTGGGATGTTTTCACAACAAAATTTGTCGAAACTTAAGCAGTAAATAAAGGGGAGTTTCCCAAATACAAAATTATATCTGTAGTAAAATATGGCATGCGGGATATTACTTTACTACTATTTTTATTTGCTTTATTCGTTCGGGTGTAAATCTACTTCTTCTCGAAAAAAATGAGAAAAAGAGAGACGTAAAGTTCACAATATTTCTTAATGAATCTTTGGATGAAATAATTCAAGAGAGATTTGTTGGAAATGAAGCAGATGGACTTAGGTGAGCCAAAGAGCTTTCAGATCGACGTCAAAATAATTCAAATCAGCGTAAGTTAAAATAGTGTTGATTCACGAATTGTGGTGAACATAATGGAATTTTCTTTTGTGAATATTGTACATTGGGTATTTTTCCGTTATACGCACACCACTTGGTGCCTTTGTCTTGACGAATTTTCTTGGTGCGTTGAATCGCCATCCTGGCTCAACTTCTTTTGTGATGATAGTTGACGCGCGCTATATTTTTGGCGAGCTAAAGCGTCAGAAGCTTGAAAGCATCAGTTTGGCCGAAAATGCATGATGTGCGGATAGCGGAGTGCAGGTCCTCTGCCTATCAACTAGTAGAAATAAAAATATCAACTGGTTGTAACCGACCTAAGTGCAAACCATTCAAGCGTCCTATAGGTCAATTGCCGCGACTGCTGATTACCGTACCGATTCTGATAATACTTCAGAGGTACAGGGTGTCCGGGAATTGTGGGACACATTTCAAAAATTAATAAAAAAACGAATAATGTTACAACTACGGTTTCATACTTTCTCGTATACGAAGAGAAAGTATTGTAATCGTCAAAAAATTCGAACTCGAGATTTTGATGAATCTCCACGTTTTAGACCTCCTCGAGTCCGAAAAACACAATTTTGGAATTATGTCTGTCTGTGAACACGATAACTTGAAAGTACTAGAGCTACGGGGATGAAATTTGGTATGTGGTCTTTAAACATAATTTGTAGATTTCTATCAAATTTTGGACAAAGTCCGTCCATGGGAAGTCTGTCTGTCTGTATGTCCGTGTTAATGTGAACGCGATAACTCTCAAGCTGGGTGGATAACATTTGGTACGCATTTTTATCATTTGGAATGTAGGTTTGTATCAAATTTTTTGGACCAAATCCATCAGAGTGTTGACTGTCTGTCTGTATAATCGCGTACTTTTGAATGCAATAACTTCTTTACAAAATTGCTTTGATAAATTAAATTTGACATGTGGCCTTCTTACCTTAATGGTAGATTTGTGTCCAATTTTTGTGTCAATCTGTTAAAAGAAGGCGTTGAAATTGTAAATTTCGTTTTCTTTATCTTACACCCATCCCTGTTGGTAATCCCGTCGGCTTCTAGTTCCACTTTCGCGTTGGACGATCTTTGGAAATCGTGGTATGGTGTTTCGCTTATTTTTTTCTACACTGCATCAAGGGTTCTTGTTTGTTTCACTGCCTTTTAGCTTATTTTTTTCTGTACATGTGTTAGGAGTATACGAGAAAGTTTAGGGGAGACCACTCCCGCTGGTTTTAAATGAGAGGGCATTTCAAAAAGTTTTTTTACAGATAGTAAACGCGTCGTTACGGTTGTCTAGATGACCGTAAATTATTCAAAACATCCCATTTTTGAGAGCCATTATCTGCGAAAATATTAAAGCTAGAAGAAAAATAAAATCGTGTATTTGTAGGGAATTTTAGCGCTTTTTAATTTCTTAATTCACATGTAGTGTGAAAACTGAAAATGTTTTGAAATATTCAAGAAAAACTAAAGAAGGAAACCAGAAAATGGGCATCGGCTTCTACCGATCGGTAGCCATTGCGTACGGAATTCTCTAGCTGTAGCAAATTTAGAACGACGTAACGTCGCGTTACCTATCAGGAAGAAAACTTTATTTGTTCTCTCATTAAAAAAACGTAGTTGTAACATTATTAGGTTTCTTTAAATTAATTTTTGAAAATTCTCGGACACCCTGCATTTAGTACGCCTTTATTCTTGGGTTAATTGCTATGCATTTTAGAAGTAACATACATTTTACCCCATCGTTGCAAGCCTATCTCTTTTCTGGTTATTGATAATCTTCTATTTTGAATAAAATCCATGTTAATCTTTTCTTAGATTTCATGTCAAAGAGAATGATTTCACTTTGATATCATTAATGCCACGAATTCGGATCAATAATTTTCTAAATTGTATTGAAACTAAGTTTTAAACGAATATTAAATAAGTGATTAATTATTATAAAAATACAACAGTCTATGACATCAAATCAAATTATCAAACCATTTATCAAATTTAAATTTAAATTTTTTATTTTTTGATTGATTTAAATACAAATAAATAATTTGTCCAAACGAGTTCATAAGCAAAGTAAAAAACACTTGCAAACACTATGGTTATCATTTGAAAGTATTCAAAAGTGATACAAAATATTTTTCTGCCTTATTATTTCAAATTATCATCCATAATCTCTTGCTAAATAGCAAATATTTTTGCTAATAATTACTTAATACTTTTAATTTTGCAATAATACTTTTATTTTTACTCGCGAGATGTTGTAAGTACAATAACCATCTGTAAATTATGCAAAAATGCAATTTCACCCAAGAAGGATTATTAATCCCGTCAGAAGCAGACAAAAATATATATTATATCTTTCGCTACGCATTAAATATATACTTGCCGAAAAAGAGATCTCCACTTTAGAGATAGAGAGAATCATTTCAGTTGGATTTTGGCAACTGATAGCCTCCTGGAAGTCTAGATTAACTAGGGAGTAAGAGGATATCTCTCATATAGCAGCTTGCCAAAAACACACCTTTCTCTCTGAAAACTAAAACACAATTGCTTCTGCCCTTATTTGTTTCCTTCTCAAATATATTACATTAGCGAAAGCCAAACAATCAGGAAATGCGTCTGGGCTTTTGTCTGTTCGGTCTCATAATTTTCAGCTTCATTTTTATTTCTTCTCGTGTATTTCTCCGAAACGAAATGGAAGCGATACTTCTCATTATCGCCATAAAAATGTCCAGTTAAACATTTTTTACCTGTTCGCAAAGGTAATATACAAAGTAATGTAATCGCCCGAAAATACGACCTCTGGATTCTTATGAATCTACGCGTAACAAACAGTTTGAAAAAAACATTCAATGTACAGTAAAACCTGTCTATAACGATACTGTAGGGATCTAGAAAATATGTTGTTATAGACAAAATTAGAACTTCGAAAATTAAGTTAAAAAATATAGAAAAAGTAGACATTAATAAAACATTAATAAAAATGACAACAATACACCTTTTATGCGCTCAAACGCAGCACGATTAAGTGATTTCATCATCAGAAATAAACGTATTTACAAACAGAATTTATCAAATAATTAAAACACAAATAAGAAAATTAGAAAGAAAATTGCAATTAGAATGAAAGCAAAATGGATGAAAAATTGGAAGAGAACTAAAATGGCGATTCGTCCTCAGAGGCCACACGCCATTGTAGTTCTAAAACCGGACAAAAATTTTCTGAATAAAGGAATGACCATTAGTCAAAAATTATTCCTTTATGTGGCCTGAATTTTGTCCAACATCTGAAAATAGGATAAAAGGAAAAAACTTAACAGATACCTTTAAAACAGAAACAATAATGAGACAGAAACCAAAATGCAAAAAGTCACCCTCTTTCAAAACAGACGCTCAAGACAAAGAAAGCCAAATAACATCTATAAGCAAGCCTTTAGCTCCATCTATGTAGAAGAATTCGAACTATTCTCCAGAAGAGCAGAAATTCTTAAAACTATTTTTTAATAATTTATTAACTTTTGGCAAATAAACAGGATATCCGTTATCTTTTAATATATTTTTTAAATTAACTTAATTTTTGAAGTTCTAATTTTGTTTCTTGTATTTTATCAGAAGCAGCTGCATATGCGCCTTTCTGTATAATGCAAAAGAATTTTAATTAATTTTTAACTTAATTTCTATTAATTATTTATTTAATTTCCGTTAAAATTTTTTTCAATTATAACTGTTGGTATAGACAAGTTTTCGTTATAGACAATTTGAGGATTTGTGCATCTAAGGTTTACGTGCGTGTGTATGTATTTGTGTATTGTTACGAAAATCGTCCGGTGTGTGTACGGTGGAAACAGTCCAACAAGCAGGAAAACTGAGAATGACGCTTTTTTCTCGAATATTTCAGAAAACACGGAACACAGGCAACAGGAAAAACAACACTTGTACAAATTAGAAACACAAACAGAAATAAATTCGCAAATTATAACAGCAACAAGACTTTCAATACCGCTCAGCGTCTAACACTGCGGATAGAGCTCTAAAGAGAGATTTCAAAGGCGTTCACACTCCAAAGACGATCGCAGTCGTGGAGTGCCACCAGGCCATTTGCGTGGAGTGAAGTAATCGTGAATGACGGGCTTTATATGAAGAAATGAACCGAACGCCTTATGAGGGGATAGTATAGAAGAAACTCGAGGAGAGTTTTCACTACAAGAGTTGATCATATCACTATGCTTAAGCTGAAATCAGCCATAAACTCTGAATATATAAATGGAATCAAATATTGAATCCTCTGTAAAAGTGTTCACACATTTCTAAAAAAAATGGTATGGTGTATTTTCAACAAACAGTTTTATCTTCACAGGTGTAGTATGAACCAGTGGTAGTTATCTCCCTTCGATGTGGAAATTTTTTATTCCAATTTTTATTCTTTAGTCTCTAATTTATTATTTAATACTATATTATATATATATATATATATATATCCATTTTTAATTGTCGTCTGCTTTTTGAAGGGACAGCGACAAGTTTTTACGGTTTTTGTGTGTCGTTAGCAGAAAAAGCACTTATTAATATCATAGGCGAGCTTCCCTCCCTGACGAGCGGCTCGCCATGATATTTTTTAATTTATTAAAATTTTTGTCCATTTTTTGCCATTGTTTGTTGTATGTTTTTGAATTTTTGCCTTTTGTTTCTTGTTTGTTTTGATTATATATATATATATATATATATATATATCAATATCATGAAAGTCAAAAAATATTAAAATAAAAAGGAGAGACTGTAGTAAATCGGTAAAAGCGTATAGATGCTCATCAGGGTAAGTAAAATCTATACGAACCGTATAATTATATTTTTTTTATCTTCCTATTTTATTTTATCTTCCCCTTATATATATATATTCCACTTTCGGCTTTTTCTTACAGCAGATTGTTTTCTTGACATTTTGTTTTTTGAATGTTTACTTTGTATATGTTGCTTTTACATTTCTGCTATGTTTGTTTCGTATTTGTTATATATATATATATATATATATATACTCTTGAAATCAATTTTTCTGAAAAACCCTACTGGCTGGCGCCACTGGTAATGAAATTTTGATTAAATGAATCGTTTAACTGATAATTAAGTTCTGGAAATATTAAAATAGTGTACTGTCATCGAGAATACACAATTTCAGAATTCTAGCGCATCATGAAGTGAGTGAAAAATCTATTGCTATATTCCATTCTATTTTTACAAACATGAAATAAGTCCAGTTAGATAAAAATGTTCAAAAGTAGAAAAAAAAAACTGAAGACGCTTATAGCACTTTTAGGAAACTTCAAAACAGCTAAGAATATTTCAAAATCAGTAACTATTTTTATTCAGGTCAGAATTCCAGTTTAAAACTTTTATCATGTTCCCCAAACAAAATATCCGAGTCCAATATCCGAAAACAAAAATCATGGACCACTTATGCGGACTTATAAAACTTTTACGACTCCAAGGCTTTAGAAACCTTTTCAAAATCTTAACTTCAAAACGTTTCAAGAATATGGAATATTTTCTTGTAGCAATACATAAATAAATTTAATAATAACATTCGATATTTTCAGTCAAAAGCATTTACCTAGACGGTTCATGAATTTTATGAAAAGTTTGAGGAGTAGGCCTGATGTCATTAAAATTAGAATGTGGTTTTAAAATGTTTCGAAATAAATGGAATGTTCATAAAACAAAGGAACAACATCTTATATTCGATATTCCAGACTTCCAAGTTATTTTAAAATTCCTAGGAAATCTTAACTTCTTATTTCTATTTGCAATTTAGTTTGCTAAGTTTATAAGAAACAGAATTCAGTACTTTTTCGGAGAAAATGTGTTTTCTTACTCTAACGCATAGAATATTAGAATTCTGAAGAAGAATAAAAGTCATCATTTATAAATTTTAGAGGCTTTCCATTCCCCACAAAATATATTTACTTACTTAAGTAAATATTATAAATAAGATCTTTTATTGTAAATGAAAAAAAGGCTTCTGAGAACTATTCTCAAATATAATTTTATATCCTAAAGAGTCTTCTATTTTCTATTATTGCGAGTAATATTTTTTGCAGACTTGTACAAACATGGAATGATAATATGAAAATAGTAAAAAATTTCTAATGGTATAAGTAAATCTTATTATCGAAATAAATTCATTAAAAAGGAGGTTTTGGAAATTGAATCAGAATACGATTTTATTGTTGCTTATTATATTTTTCTTTCAACATAAGGAAATAATTTCCGATTATATATTGCAGACGTCGTATAAATGTTAATTCTTTCAGGCGTTTCAATTTTTCCATGTGCAAATTCTTTCCAGAAACTCAATGCTATGTATTATTTTTCAACTAATACAAAACCTTGAGCGATGAATAAGTTATCAAAGGATTGGATGATTTTTTACCATCTTCTTACCTAGCTTACTTAGTTTACTTTAAAATGCATTGTTTGTGGACATGGGGTGGTAAGGTTAAGGATTAATGTACTTTACTGGTATAGAACAAAGAATAACTAACATACTGAAAAAAACCAAAAGATAAAGTTAAAACAACAATTTTAATCTAAAAAATGAAAATAATCCGGCAGGGGACTTTCTCAAGGCTCACCCTCTGATTGGGATTCTAAATTATTCAAAAATTAGAACAATTTTATGTAGAGAAACAGACATTAAGTCAATATTTTTTGTCTCTATGTGAACCGAATTATCCTAAACCGAAGGAAAAGGAAAAAAACATTTTCAGAAACTGCAAAAGAAAGCCTTTTGAAGAAAAGTTTCTTCCTTCTGCCGTTTTGTCCAAAAGGCTTTCTTTTGCAGTTTCTGAAAATGTTTTTTTCCTTTTCCTTTGGTTTAGGATAATTCGGTTCACAGAGAGACAAAAAATTTTGACTTAATGTCTGTTTCTCTACAGAAAATTGTCCTAATTTTTGTAAAATTTGGAATCCCAGCAGAGGGTAAACCTTTAGAAAGTCCTCCGCCGGATTATTTTCATTTTTTTAGATTAAAATTGTTGCTTTAACTTTGTATTTTATATTTTGGCAGTTTGTTAGTTATTCTTTATTTTTTCGCCATTGTACTATTGGAAGCTGCTGCTTTTGCGCGCACTAGATGCTTTGAGGTTATGTTTTTTGTAGGTCGGTTTGTTTTTTTCCATAACTGTTTTTAATACATATTGTTTTTTGTGTATTTTCCGATATAGAGTGTCCATAACTAAACGATGCTATTTTAAAGTTGACTACAAACGAAACTATTATTCAGAAAATTGTGAAATTTTGTGGAGGACATAATGAAGGGATGGGAATTTGTTTGAGCAAAAAAAATTAGTTCAAATTTTTGCCACCAGAAGATGCTTTTTAATGAATTACACATTTAGCATACATTTACAATAGTTTACAAACTTTATTACAACAAAACACTTTCCACATGACGGCATTAATTTTCATCTACCATTTGGAATCGTAAGATAGTGTGTTCCACAGCTGACCGCAATGTGTTCTGGGAATTCTGGGTTCTTGGATTATCACGACTTGCCAGATGTTTCAAATGCTCCCAAAGCCAAAAGTCACATGGATTAAGATCTAGGTCACAAATTACAAAAGTTCCGTCAGATGACACGTTCTTCTTTGAAGTGATTTTTAAAGACGTCCTTAACACAAAGGGTAATGTAAGCAGGAGCTTCGCCTTGCATAAATATTGTGCGTGCAAGTCACTGACTTGCTTTCAGATCCGGAACAATTTTATTCTATAACAACCATTCATATCGCTGCCTAGAAATACGTATCGATGCATAAAAGTTGAGCATGTTGCTGGACCTCTAGCAGTTAATTCCCCGAAGAAATCCAAGGGAAAAACCAAGGTATTTCCAAGTAAAACGCCCTCTGGCGACAACATTTTGAACTTTTTTTGATCCAATAAATTCCCATTCCTTCATTATGTCTTCCACAAAATTTCACAACTTTCTGAACAATAGTTTCGTTTGCAGACAACTTTAAAATAGGGTCGTTTAATTATGGACACTCTTGCACTTGTTTACTGTTGACATTATGTCTTTCAAATGGCAGAAATGTTGAAATATGGGTGCATGTTATTGTGTTATTATTAAAGAGGATGATTCGAACATTCAACGCAAAAACTGTTAGGGGAGTTTAAGAACACAAAATCTCATAGTGAAGTGTGACCGGAAATGCCAAGCGGATGAACTAGAGGGCGCTGTTTGTCAGTGCTCTATTTCGATTTTAATAATTTAAACTTCCGACTGTCTAGGAACAACATTCAACAGTTTATGAATGCTACGACGGCAGATTTGCCGACAACTTTTTCCTCATCGCTTAAATTACAACCAGACAATTTGTTTTCTATTAATTTATCAGTTGTGAATACTTTCGAAGTCATGATATCTTTATCACAGTCCACATAATAGAAAATAGGAAATTTTCGCATTTTAGAACGGGGATAAACGACGTATAACCGAAACTTTGCGTCGTATATAAACGAAGTAATTTATCTTTACAATGAATACTGTTGCAAAAATCTTTCTGTGGGTGTATGGTGTAAACAGTCCAATACGCAGGATAATGGAGAATGAAGGTGTATTTACAAATATGCCGGAAAACACGTAGCACAGGTACAGGAAACAATAGTTCTTGCACAGATTACCAATGTAAATGGACAACAATTCACAGGTAATAACAGTTCAGCATTTTGTTATCTAACAACACAAACAGTCAGCAAATAACTAGAAACGACAATAACTGCACTTTCAATAGCTCTCAGCTCACCAGCTTCCTAGCTCGCACTGCGGACGAACTCCAAAGGCGTTCGCTCTCCAAGACGATCCCAGTCGATCAACACCCTCCGTCATCCAAGCGCTCTCCTTATATAGTTTACCCCGGCAGGCCGTGACGTCACATGGAATGATCTAGTACATTCAAGCGTATCTTCTCTCCTAATAGAAATATTGAGAAGATTCCAGCACCTTTGAGATCCCATATTTCGTCGCCAAGTCGCCAAGATGGTCGCCAAGTTTGTCGCCAAGGTCGGGGAACCAGACGTGGCTGCTGCTAGTCATCCCATACTTATCCCTGTAAAACTCTCTTCCCAACCATAAGACTCACATTTCTGGGAGGCGACTTTCCATGTTTGTAACAATTCGATTGAATCGGGATTGTGAAGGAAAGACTTATAAATGAGAAACGAATAAATGGTGCTTTACAGTACTTGAAAATCAATGTAAGAAAAGAACAAAGAAATCGATGAACCGCAATCACAGTGTTATGACGAGTTTTTGCGGAATAAAAAACACCGAATATAAATATACCGAATAATATACCGAATCTTTAAATATTTAAAATGCAACCCATTTTAGAAACAATAAAATAAAAATAACAAAATATATCGACAGCAAAAAAATCAAAGAATGCTGATTAGAATTCGGAACATTTACCACTGTTTTCCTCGAAACGCATTTCTTTTATCTGTGCTTTTATTTTCTCAAAAAAAAACACGTAAACAAGAAAGCACTCAAGGTTTAAACATCAGAAGCTCAAGAGTTCCCCCGAGTTATCGAATTTCGAATTCCGCACCATGCGTATGATCTGCATTCGAGACTCGTAATGCCGAAACATCCTCGCCCGTCAAGTCAAATTTGCGGACCTTTACAATTCAAACATTCTCTCCCGCTAAACAATTTATCTTCCATCAATGTTTTTTTAAAAGTTCCCAGCTTTTTTAACCCTTAGATGCCTAATTTTTAAACAATTAATAATAAAAAAAATTTTTTGACTTTCATTTCTTATCAAAAGCATGGGAGAAATACTTTAAAAATCCTTATTTTGTTATATGGTTTACTACTAAAAGATGGTTCTTTATCAATCGGCAAAACTGGGCTTTATTTGCGAAAAGAATGCCATTGATACAATTCTTTAATATTAAACACAGATGAATTTTTAGAACTAATAGTAAGGATTAGGAATTCCTTCAACATTGTAGAATAAAATATGGTATTCTCAAGCTTAAAAACAAAGCTAAGAAGATGTAACCTCAAGTGAAAAACATCAATTTATTTTTAGTTTGTCAGGCTGCCATCTACATGTTGTAAATGGATTTAATAGTAATTTCAGTATGTATCCTATTGGCATCAACAGGCATTGGAGCTTCAGTCTTATTCTCAAGATTTAAGAAGACGAAATTGGGTTTGTTGCTTAAAGGCAACACTGGGCATTTAAGGGTTAAGAGTCTATTTCAAAAATACTGTGTAAATATAGCCTTATTCTCAAGATTTAAGAAGACGAAATTGGGTTTGTTGCTTAAAGGCAACACTGGGCACTTAAGGGCTAAGAGTCTACTT
>BGPR01003751.1:24919-44381 GCA_013235015.1 Araneus ventricosus
TGTTGCTTAAAGGCAACACTGGGCACTTAAGGGCTAAGAGTCTACTTCAAAAATACTCTGTAAATATAGCCTTATTCTCAAGATTTAAGAAGACAAAATTGGGCATGTTGCTTAAAGGCAACACTGGGCACTTAAGGGCTAAGAGTCTACTTCAAAAATAATCTGTAAATATAGCCTTATTCTCAAGATTTAAGAAGACAAAATTGGGCATGTTGCTTAAAGGCAACACTGGGCACTTAAGGGCTAAGAGTCTACTTCAAAAATAATCTGTAAATATAGCCTGATTCTCAAGATTTAAGAAGACAAAATTGGGCAAGTTGCTTAAAGGCAACATTGGGCATTTAAGGGTTAAGAGTCTGCTTCAAAAATACCCTGTAAATATAGCCTTATTCTCAAGATTTAAGAAGACAAAATTGGGCATGTTGTTTAAAGGCAACATTGGCCATTTAAGGGTTAAGAGTCTACTTCAAAAATGCTCTGTAAATATACCCAAAGAAATAATCTTGCTTTTTGTTGACCGAGGGAAGTAAGGAACCGTTTCATCTCTACCGTTCGGCATTTCGTCTGTTTTTCAGCAAATTTGTTTGTTGCGTAGCCACCACCTAACACTTTGTTCGATTTTCAACGACTCATTACCATGAATGTTCGTTAGAGACATTAAAAACGATGTATACATATGATTTGTATCAAGATGGTGGCCGTTTTAATGGTTCCGTTTCACGTAACGTTTGGCTTTTTAAGCGTATTTTTCTGCGTATTTATTATAACTATTTTAATTTTTTGTTTAACAATTTGGAACCCCTTTCATAATACCTCCAAAAATACCGATAATAGCAAATGCAATTTAACTCTTTAATCCCAAGGAGACCTTTTTCTTCTACCCCCTTTAAAACCGAGAGTTTTTGGCAGTAAGCTACATGAATTGGACTCGCCGGACCTGGGTGATCATTTATCCCACCTCCCTGCTATGACCTTCCCTTAAGGCGCAGGGAAATGGGCTATGGTTGGCAAGGGTAATTGAACCCCCTACCGCGCTTATCTCTTCAGAACCTCCCTTCAAACGAAGCGAACCGCCTCGGACTGGCCTTTGTCGCTGTTAAGGGGAGATTTTTAGACAGCCCAGGACCGCCTCGTTCGATTTAAGAAGGTTAATTACAATTCTGTTGATATTTATAAAAAGCAGACATTTAATTGCAATTATTTTAGAACTGATAAAATCAGAGCCTTGTGTATACAAAATTCGCATTCGAAAAAAGAATTGGTCAAAACTTTAAAGGATACGATGAAGAGCAGATCCTAGATTTTTTTTTGAATGCGAGGTCTATAGTTCACGGAACTACTAGAACACTTTATTCAACTTGACCTGTTTCATGTTTGCAAAAATGGAATTTTGTAATAGAATTTTCACATCTTCCGTATCTTTGCGCCAGTAATCCAAACCAAACCACTTCCGTATGTGCTAGGGGTGCGCAAACTATTTTCACTTCCGACCCCCCCTATTTTGCGTTAATTTTTGTCGCGACATCTGGATAGACAGAAGACGTTTTTTTAAGCGTCAACGTAGTAAAAGTGAATTTCTTTTTGGGATTTACGCTCATGTTTCGACGTTATCAATTATCTGAAAAACAAATAGTTTTATGAGGTAATAGTTTTATTTATGCATATGAAATATAAATATTTTTTAATGAAAAATGCATTAGAAAAACTCTGCATCATAAGAATTCAATGTGAGGTCCGCGGATGCAAAGAGTTCACGATTGCTTCTACGTTCGGATCTGTATTGGAAATCGCAAGCCGAGAGTCATCCTCTCGATCCAATCTTGTTTGATACTTTGTTTTAATGGCGGCTAATTTTGAAAAGCCGGTTTCACATAAGTATGTTGATGCAAACTGAATCACAGCCAAAACTTTTGCATAGTCAGACTCGCAAATTGAATGCTCAGTGTTTTGTCGCTTGGAACTTCAATTAACGATTGTTTTTCATTTAAAGGGATATTGGATTCAAAAATATCAAAAGAAAATGGATCACGTATCCAACCTTATTCATTATCTGGAGATTTTTCAAACCTTTTAGTAAAGTTTTCTCCCAATTTGATCATACGACGTGAAATTATGTTTATAAATAACAAGAAATCTATATTATTTTTTAGTAAATTCTGAAAAGCATGTGAACGTGTCTCTTCTGCTTTTGTTCAATTCTCCTTGCCAAAGTTTCAGCTTATTCTTAAAAGTTTTAATTTTACCGCTCGATGCTAAAATGTTTGTACTTTCTCCCCGTAGACTTAAATTCAAATCTTTAAGTTTTTCGAAAATGTCAACCATGTAATTGAGTTTCCCGAGCCAATCTTCATTAATGAATAAACTTGCTAATATATGTTTCTTTCTTTCAAAAAAAATGTAAACTTCATTTCTGAAATCGAAAATGCGTCGCAGTAGTTTGCCGCTTGAGAGCCATCTGACGTGGGTATGCAGTAATAATGTCTCGTACACAGAACCCATCTCATTACAGAGTATTGAAAAGAGACGGCTGTTTAGGCTGTTGCTTTTAATTTAATTAATCCTGTAATATCTTATGCAATTTTTCATCAATGTCTTTTGCAACAAGAGCTTCTCTATGTATCATGCAATGGTTGAGCTCTATAGGAGGCAATTTTCTTTATTAACCCTCTTAGTTTTATTACTATCTGTTAGTACTAAAGCTCCACAGTTCAAACCGTGACACAGCGTGTCCAGGTAAGGTTATTTATTTGAAAATATCTAATAATAATTTCAAATCTTTTCTCTCCTGTTTTCCTTCCTTCCAATTTTTTACAAAATAAAAAATCTTCTGACATGTTTTCTTCATAAACGTTTCTTACATAAACAATTATTAAGACAGCTTAGCATTGTCAGTAGTTTCTTTAAGTTGTAAAGCAAATACTGTAGAGTTTTTTAATCGATTTTTAAAAAATAATTCTATACTGCTTGAAATGGCGGAATTTCGGCGAGAAACGGTTCTCTTGATAATGGTATCATTTTTAAATAGTTACCATATTTTTCTCCATGCATAATTGATGTCATTTTAGTTGCTGAAGGAAAAATGAGTGATTCTCCAATTGTGTGCGGTTTTAAATTTTTCCCTATTAAATATGAAATTTCTAAGGATGTCCATGAAGCCTTCTCAGGAATTATAATGTGTTTCTTCAAAAATACATTTTTATTTTTCATGCTTTAAGCTTGTTCTCAGATATTTTGCTAAATCTTTATGCTTGATTTCCTTTGTCTTTTTAATTTAGCAGGTTTTATTCTTTTATTTGCTAATTTATCCCTACAGTTAACACACAACTGATGTTTTTCCCCAATAACAACGCAATATGTAAATCCATATTTAATAAACTCTTCTTGATATTTTTTAATTTTTTTTTAGATAACGCATTTCGTTTGATATTTTTTGAGGTAGAAAAAATGTCATTGGATTCATCCACAATTTTTTAAAGTTTATTACAGATTGGTCCATCACTCTCATTAGTATTGTCATTCTTTTAATCTTCTGGACGCTAGTGGCGATTTTAGCAATTTCTCCATTATGATTGTATTAAAGCTAAAATAAAATTATAAATATACAATATCTTTGTAGTTGGTCAGTCAAGTGCGACTTCCGCGTTGGAAGAAAATATATTCCATTATTACTCTGTATAAATCATGGTGATTTGTAACTTAATCAGACAAAAATTAATGAAAAGAAAACTCACATAAAAAAGAAACATTTTATTATACCAACAGTACATGATGGTTACTTAAAATTAAAAAATACAGCGTTCAACTAAAAATTTACACTTGGAATGTAATGAGTAAATATCTCACCAGGTGTTGCGAGTCGAACATATAGCTATATTGTAGAAAGAGGTTACGGTGAATCAAAACGTACAGATATCGGAGCTTACTTAAAAATGCAAAACAAGTACAAAATTAATTATAATGATTTAATATTTTCATGATTTATAATGCAATCGGTAATCGCACATCCATTTTTTCCATTGTGTTTCACTCTGACTGGTTGACCTCTGCCTAAAATTATCTATCTATCTTTCCTTAGTAAATAATAAAATATTCTTTCTCTCTTTTTTCGCGAGCTCTGATTAGCGAAGGAATTTCTTTTGATGGCATTTGTCCTTTCTTTTTTGAAGCGGATTGAAAAGAACTTTGGAATGAATAGGGAATAAAAGCTTTGTAGCTGAAAATCCCATAAAACCCCTTTAATCAATCAATCAACCAATCAATATTCTTTATCTTGCTTCGTTCCACGGATATTGAATTTCTTCAAAAAATTTAATCATTTTTAACATTACTTATTCCACAGATGGAAAATTTTATATTTAAAAATTACAATTATTTTTTTTTATTTCCCAAAATTCCGTTTGCTATGGTTTTGAATTTGTACTCGCACTTCAACTGCAAAAGTAGGCCTAGTTTAGGGACGCCATCTGTTATACAAAAATAGAACTAACTCTTCCTTTACACGTTTTAAATAGTAACTACCCTGATAGCGTTTCCATCAAAATATCAGTTCAGGATAATTAATTTTCGAAAAAAATAAAAAATGACTTAAAAAAGCTAAATACATAAAAAAAATTTTAGGAAAAAAGTTTTGCTTTATAAATATTTTAATATCTATATTGTTTTATTTTCATTAATTGTTCATTATTGCCCTCCGAGCACGCTACTGAATTGTTCTATACTTAAAAAATGTGTTAAGCGCATACCAGATTGCAGTTTTTAATTAAAATTAACAAAAATAGAATATAAACAGAATTACAGAATGTACTTGAATGAACGTACGAAGCACCAAATAGAACTACTGAGGCACAGACTTACAAGAAATGCAGGTTCTTGTGGTGACCACAGTACAAAAACTAAATAGCAAGGCGTAGGGCACACCTAGATTGAACAAGCTGTAGCAAACATGGCTACTACTAAAAGTCAGACCGACCCAAGTTGCAAATGAATCACACAATAAAGCAGTAAAAATTGATAAAATTAACGAAAATTAAATTAAAAATTAATAGAACTTGAATTAAAAATTAATTAATTCTAATGCATTATGCAATTTTTGTCCTGCTTTAGAACTACAATGGCGTGTGGCCTCTGAGGAGAATCGCCATTTTGGTTCTTTTACAATTTTATTCCATTTTGCTTTCATTGTAAATGTATTTTTCGTTCTATTTTGCTTTTTTATGTTTTATTTTAAGGTTTTATTAATGCCTATTTTTATAATTTTTTCACACAATAAAGCATGTAGAGGGCATTTCAATTTCAGAATCAGCTTTTATGACTATGTTTGCAGGTTGTCGAAGAGCACAGACAATAGTTTTCGTAAAAAAATTTTTGCATTTTTATAAATAATATTATCTCATTTTACTGTTTTACTGATACCTGATAATTTTTGAAGAAAAGCCATATATTTTTTGTCAAATAAATTTCTTTGAATTTGGAGACCCCAAAAAATTTTCTCGCGAGCTACAGTTTGCGCACCACTGTGCTAGAGATTTGAAATTGAATAATCAAGTGCGTTCTCGGTGACAAAAATCTTTTAAAACATTTTCAGAATTTAATTATCAATTATTTAATTAATTTTGATTCTTAACACGAGGCGATACCTGATAGTGAATCCGAAATCTTTTTCAGATTCACTATCCTGAAAATACTATTCTTATAGTATTTTCAGGTTTCCATAATATTTCCTCGGAGATTCTGTCAAGCGTTTTCCCCATAGAGAAAGCACAGTGAATTGGTGTTTTTGAGATTTCTCAAGATAATCGAGGGGACTGGCAGGAACGCGACCGTTGATGAGGTATCGAGGACTCGACACAGTAGTTGGGGCTGGTGGACTTCTTTGCTTGATTTTGCTAATTATATTAAATATATAGAACACCACTTCATGCCCCTGCGACTGTTACCTTTTGATTATTTAAACAGTGTAACGGACATGATGTGGTAGAGACATCGGAAGACGCTCCCTAACTGTCTAGCAAATAATGGCGGAGGCAGAGAGATGGAAAAGGTTACAAAAATACAAATTTAAAATTCGAGCTTAAAAACAATCAACTAGAAAAATTAGAATAAATTTAAAAATAAAAAAATTAACTTAAACATTAAACAAAAACAAAAATATTATTTATATACAATAAAATTTAGAAAATAAAATTTAAACAATATTTAAGTAGGAACAACAATAATGGACATTGTTACAATGGAAATCAATATCATATAAAGAAAGCCAAAATACAAAGATGAACTCAGAGGTAATCGAAAAAAGCAAAACAAGAAATCAATTCTAGACCATTTTTTCAAGGGCCAAGGACTTTATTCGAAATGGATTCAAAATAATAATTGGGAAATTTTTCTGTAAGGACCGCCATCTGCATTATGCCAAATATAGCTTCTCTTAGTCCGATATTTCCCAACAAAAGACAAAGGAGATCTGTACATCAAAAAGCATTATTTCAAAAGAAAGATGGAAAAAAAACACAAACATGAAATCCTTAATAAGATTGATTTAAAAGTATCAGCCATCTGGCTTTTTGAAGGTAGCCATCATAAATATAAACTTACCCCATGCCCAGAATAGCGAAAAAAGAGAGAAAAATGTCCTCACGTAATCACAAACCCACACCAACTTTCCTTTTAAAAAAGAAATCAGCAAATTTTTAAAGAAACACTAGTCCCATGGCGCCATCTATATTCGATAAAACAAAGCAGAAAAAGCAGAAACAGGAATTTTTTAGGGATTGGACCGATTTAAACATATCAATAAAAAAAGTCCTTTGTTTTCATCTATGCCTCAAATCTAAATTTTTGGTTAATATACAAGAAACATAGAGGAGTATCATATAAACAAAAATATTAAAAATGAAAGTAAAATTTGAAAAAAATTCCATATTAAATACACAATAAGAACAAGAAAGAGAAAGAAAAACTAATCAAACAAAGAAGTACACAAAACAAACTAATATGCGAGTGCTAAATCACGTGTGTGTGTTCTTTGATTGGTCCTTCCTCCATAAAGTGAAGGTTCTTCTGGGTGGAAGCGGATAATAGTTCAGGTGCGCTGTCACTTCGACGAAGAGGACGCAACAAATTCCCAATGTCGTCTTGCAGATAATAGAAACGGCTTGAAGTGGAAGTTGAACATGGATTTATTTGATAAAGATCTTCAAATTCATTAAGATAGTGCAGCAATCGGTGGATTTTGAGTCGGGAAGCGACGTTGCGGAATCAGATTAGATCATGTTGCTATGCCGGTTTAGTCATGTGGAAGGATGCAGTCAGAATGCATCAATTCAAAAATCATTATTTTTCTCTAATTAAATTTAATTAAAAATTAATTCAAAATTTATTGTTGTATCTCACTCTTTTATACCGATTTACAAAATTGTGACAGAAAATAAAGCGTTTTTAAGTGCTTGTTTAATAGGCTTATTTTAGTGTCCATTTGACCTTTTATTGCAATATTTTAGAACTCCATGTTGCATCTTTTATTCTCTTTCTGATGACTTTAATTTGCATAACAAACATATAAATGTTTAGGAATAATATTTCCATAAATATAATATATATTTCTCGTTTACTGTGAGGAAACACTTTATTTGTTGTCGATAGTAGTCAAATATATAATTCAACCCACGTAGCTTTCTACTTATCTCAATCACAATTGTTCCGATATTTCGTAGTTGAAGATGGTTATTTATTCTAAAGGAATCCCACTACATTTTCTCTCGGTTAAGAATAAGTTTTTTAAAGCGCCTCTTTAAATGGCACTTGACGAAACCTGTAGAAACACCCTAGATACATTCCTACAGACAATTTCTCAGAAAATACTAGCTTTGCACTTCCTTATTTAATATAAAGCTTTTATCGGCAAACCTTGCATATTCATTTGCATTTTAATAGCTTCATTTAGTTTCATTAAACCTTTTATTGAGCTATTTCGCAGTTTCTACATGAATGATCAAGTTGTAAAACTTCCAGATACAGCCCTGAATTCAATATCTTCATCACAACATGAACAAATAACTAATTTTACGAAATTTAATTAATTTTGCACATCTTAATTGCGAAAATAAATCAAAGAAACTTGCCTCGCAAAATAATAAATTTATTTTTCAAGATCCCAATCATGCGTTTTATTTGCGTGCAATTTTCGGGATATTCTTTTTTGATGTTAAAATATTCATTCGTGTTTAAACATTATTCAAAAATAAACAACTTAAAATATTTTATTATAGTGCAGTTGAATTTCTTAGAAATACATAGTATGCATATTAAATTATTAGATGAAATTGTAATTCATTGTTTTTCAATTTTTTTTTATTTTAAAATATTTTCAGTTTTTTAATTATGAGCTCGAAATTTTTGCTAGGGCTCTTGAGAAAAGACTTTTGGTGGTTATCTATTATAACCTAAGGCTTACAGAAGAAACTATGAACTCGATAAAATGTGAAAAGAAGCAGTGAAGAACCCAGGATTTTGATCGGGGGGGGGGGCTGATATCATAAAAATTTTACATCGTCGTGACCTTATGGCTTATGTAAGTCAAATCACTTTAACTTTATAGACCTTACAATAAGAATCACAAAGAACACTGCAATACTTAATAATAATAATTTAATAAAAACACAATGAAATAATTTGACAAAAAATGTGTTCGACTGCGTTAACGTTACAAGTACGAGTGGAATGACTATAAAGCTCCGTTCCAACGGCCTGTCTTTCCACGAGTTTCGTCCACAGTTCGCATTATTCCCTGTCGTCGGAACACGAAGAATCGATGTGGCTTGTGGGCTTGTACTGCCAGTCCGACACGAGAACTCTCACCGCCAAATTGTCTAGTTTACGGCGGTCGCTATAGAAATAGGTTATCGTAGGGAAAATCCATTTATAGTAGGTAGAAGTTCGTTCCAATTTGTTTCGCCGCAAACTGGCGCCAAAAATAAAGAAACTCCGACTTCCTTTGGATCCCGCCTATTCGAAATGGATCTTCCCTAGCATAACCAGTTGCTATATCAACCGCGTAAACTAGACAATTTGGCGGCGACAGTTCGCGTGGCGGACAGACAGTAAGTGCATCTGTGGTTTCCCGCGTTGTGGCGGTAAACAGCTCGCACATCAAAGGAAAAAGGATAGACCAGACGGCACCATTGCACCGTTCATTCAAGCGCTGTCGGGATATTTGCAAAGTGACGCGCGTATTGTTCGAATTTCACCGACTACAGTCCACAAGTACGAACCTCGAGCGACTCGAGGTAGATTGCTCCTCTAGCGCACCAAAACTCAAAAATTTAACATCATAATATCACCTTCAATCATAATTCAAATAAATGTTTGTATTACAGAGATGCTAAATCATCTCAAATTCGGCGCTAATTATTCGATATTTCCCCCTATTACGTCATGAAAGTGAAAAGTTTCCCAATTGTTCGATTCTCCCAGAGTGATTGTACGCGAGCTCTTGTTAAAAAAAATTCATTTTAAAGAATTTATTTTTATTTGATACATGTTTTTTCAGTCAGTATAGAAGAAAAAGGCATGTATTTGACATTTCATATCGTTTCAGCTTTATTCGATGTATAATTTGCCTTGAAAGTTGGAGCAATATTAGGCTTAAAAAAACACTAATTTTTTCTTTAAATATTTAATATTTTGTACTGCGTCTTTTTTTGTGCCTGTTTGTGCGTTGAAATTCCTGTTGGATAATAAATTATTGACCTTCGAGGCAAAGTCAAAATAAATTTTAGCTGTGTCTATGCGCGGTCTAATTTGGAATTTTACTTTCTTTTTTAGTCTCACAGCTAGTTCTGCTCAAAAGACGTCTTTTGCAAAAACTCAAAATAAGCGATTCTTCTGCGAAATATTCGAAGGAAGAACTCATACAGCATACTACAATGGGATATAGTACAACATAATGTTCAGAGGACATTTATAATGAAATTAAACAAAAAAAATAATTCATTTTGTCTAAGTCTGAAACAAAGATGGTTGAGAAGTTATCACGTTAAAAAAAATTTTAATGAATTGTGAGAAGTGGTTCTCATATTATTTTTGTGTAATCTATTTTAAGATTTTATGTTATTCATATAAAATTTATATTATACTCATTAAATTCTTTCACTTATGAACCATAGGTGAGAGGTACTGGCATTTATCCTCCGAAGTATATATTAATAGGCAAAAATTTGAACAGTTTGAAATAAAAAAAATACTTATATATTTAAAAAATACTTATAAATTTAAAAAATACTTATAAATTTAAAAAATACTTATAAATTTAAAAAATACTTATAAATTTAAAAAATACTTATATATTTAAAAATTACTTTACTAAAATTCAATAATCCTTATTTTTTAGACTGTTTCCTTCATCTAGTAAAATTTTCTAGAGATTTTAATATTTTTTCAGCTATTGTCAGCTTTTGAGTAGGTTGCGACAGATTCTGCCATAAAGGACAATGGAGAAAAATTTTAAAATTTGTCACAAATCAAAAAATACCCAACGGAATGTTACGAAATTTCATGGGAGATAACCGAAGTCCATTTCCTTTAAACTGTGCGAATTTTAAGGTTTTACTGTTTTTAGTTTTTATACTATGAGTTTTAGTTCAGTTTCGCTAGAAAACGAAACTGAACCACTGTGCGCCGTTGGAACTAGGCTTAAAAGAGGGAAAATTTTCCGAATCTGTCGAGCCAGAAAGGTTTGCGGCCAAGTTTATTTTTAAAAAAGAGATTAAGTAAAACCATGTGTAGTGATCTGAAGAAAATCAGGAATTTTGGTTTAACTCTGGGGGAGGCTGCATCCCCATAGCACCCCCTGGCTTCGCCACTGAAAGGAAGAATCAAGAGGGAAAGTTACAGACACTTATGCAAATCACACATAAATATTATAACAAAAATCGTTCTGTGGGTGTATGGTGTAAACAGTCCAACACGCAGGATAATGGAGAATTAAAATTTATTCACAAATATGCAGGAAAACACGTAGCACAGGTAACAGAAACAATAGTTTTTGCACAGATTAGTAACGAAAACAGACAACAATTCACAGGTAATAACAGTTCAGCACTTTCTGATTTGGTAACACAAACAATCAGCAAATCACTAATAACGACAATAACAGCACTTTCAAAAGCGTTCATCTCACCGGCTTTCTAGCTCGCTCTGCAGACGAAACTCAAAAGTCGTTCCGGTAGATCAGCATCCACTGTGATCCAAGTGCGGTCTTTTTATACTTTCCTCTATAGGCCATGACGCCACATAGAACTTTCTGGAAAAATCTGGATCTCGGCCCCTAATAGAAATATCGAGAAAGTAATAGCATTTTCGGGTATCTCCGATTTGTCGCCAATATGGTCGCCAAGGTCAGGGGTCCCGGCTTGGCCGCTGCCCGTCACTCCATGGCTACCCCTGTAAAACTCCTTCCTCAAATATAAGACTAGCGAAACAGGAAAGCGACATTACATCTTTGTATCAATATACAAAATTCACGCCATATTAAGTTAATTCTTGCTTCACAAGCAACACTGCCTATTTCAAATTTCCAGACACTTACAAGTGGAATTAAAAACTGAATTTTTCGCTGCCATTAATGTTATTTCGAAATTTCTTCTCACATCTGGTAGGAATATGAGATCGAATGTTCATACGAGATGTGAAAAAATCAGAAATATTTGTTATTGGTCGGGAAAAACTCAGTTTTTTTCTTCTACTTGTGAAATTTGGAAAATTAAGGTACGTGGTGTTGCTTCTTATCCCCTTAACCTTTTGAGGCAGGGAATATTAGAAAAAAAAACCATGTTGCACAGAAATTTTATTTCCTTTTAAATTGAACGAAGTTGGTTTATTTTTGTTAATAAAGGAACAAAATAATATAAAACATAAATAATAATAATAATTCAATTATATTTTTTGTTATAGGTGGGATTCAAATAGTACAACCATGCCTCATGGATTCGGGTGGTTCAAAAAATTTCCCACCATGCATCTTTACGCATCAAAAAGGTGGGACACTTTTATTACCGACCTGCTTCAAAGAGTTGACAATAATTTTCTTTGTGATCTAATAATTTGATCCCTTCTCTTTTGGAAAGAGATGCCGTTTTCATTCCTCACAGAAGGCGTATAATATTTGAGATGTTTATAGATTCTACGTAATTTTTGTGTAAAATTATTGAGCTAATTAATGATTAAATTTTAGTTTTAAAACTGAAAAGACGATAACTCGATGCACGAGTATTCTCGGGGTTTTAAGTTAAGCGGTTAACCCTGGAATGTTAATGTTACTTCGCAAACTTCAATTTGATTCAACGTTACCATTCCAGGTTTAAGCGAGTTGTAGTTTATTAAATATATCCTGTATCACCAGTTTCCGAAATATTTTAGTGTTTACCAGATATATTTATGTTTATTACGTGTAAAATTATTTTTAGGTATTTTTAAATAAAAACCACGAAAACAGTCAGCATTTCAAAGCTTTACAAAGGAACGCCATCCCTAGCGCTGTCATATACGTATGGGCCACCAGCCGAGTACCTGTAGATGGCGCTGCCATCGCCTGTGTCGTCAGAGCATCAAGCTGTCGAGAACAGAAGATGAGATGGAACGCGTTGCGAGAAATATGAACGACGTTGTTATTGTTTCTTTCCGAAAGACCAAAAGACGAGATGAAACGACTGTTTGAACGACGATATACGATGATAATGAGTGCCATCCTTATCATATGACGAACTAGAACTACTTTAATTGTATGTAGCTGTAAATATTGCTCAGTGTAATAATGTAACTTCCTAATGACAATATAATACTTTAGTTTGAAGAACTGTGTATTCATTTATGGAACCAATCGCTAAGCCTAATGATAATCGCCTATATATATTTATATTGAACTTTTGTAGAATGTTCTAAAATTATAGAGCTTTCTGTAACTCTTTTCTAGTGGGTTTTTTGCTTCTTGAAAACTTAGAGCCCAAACTGAATTCTAGAAAATGCTGAATTTTAAAAGAGAAATTTTGCCCAACCTTCGTTTTTCTTTCTGGGGGGAAATTTAACATTCTCATTTTAATGATAAGGCCTGCTTTACTAAGGATTAAAAGGCTTTTAAATAAGGAAATGAATAAAAAACTGAACAAACAAAAGAAGCAAAAATAAATCCTTTTGAAGTCCAAGTAATATCCGATTTCAAAGGCGTAAAACGAAAAGTCTGCATTTTTAGTTAGGACTAAAAAACTTTCACTTCCTTTCTAAAAAAACCAGTAGTGTAAATTAAAAGGTGTGAACTGATCGATTTGAAAGCAAGAAAGAAGAAGCAGGAATTATCTTTAAGCTTACTGAATGTCTTATCCACTTATAATTTCTGAAGTGAATTACCAGAAAAAAATTATTTGAACACTTTTAACATCTATACTTATAAAAGGCAATGTTTGCGTGTGTGTGTGCGATGTCCAGACGAATCTATCGCACTTACAGCCATGAAATTTGGCACACAGGTAGACATAATTGTGACTGAATGCACCTCGAAGCCAGAATTTTAAAATTTAATCTAGAAAATTTATTTAATGTTTTGTGTTGTTTTGGCCATTTTTGGCATTTTTACGGCTGTAGTATCTTTTCTAATGATTGTTAAAAAACAACCAATGCACCATCGGATAGAACAAACAATTTTTGTTTTAATGAAGTTTGTTTAGAATTTCCAACATTGAATTTTGAGAAATTTTTAAATAATAGTCACTTTTATGGTAATTTTTGATAAGGATTTCTTCAAATTATCGTATCTGACGTTCTAACAACTCTATAATTTTCATTTTTTCCAGCGTATAACTGGAACGTTTCTGTTGGATTTAAAACAAAACGGTTAAAATATCTTAATCCTTTGTTTTTTAATTAATTTTTCCCTGATCAGTTCAAACAGTTTTATTTTTGCTAGCGAGATTTGACATATCGTCTGCAATGATACAACCATGGCACATCAGTAGTTTATTTATTTATTACCAGAATGCAGGTACAGTCAGTTCGACGTGTAGATCCAATTTAGCATAACATTATAAATTCTTAACCTCATTTTCTGTGAAAATGTCAGTTAGAACCTTGTAAAACCCGGAGCGAATGTGCAGTGTATTGTTAAATGGCGTGCGGACTTACTTTGCCACGTGATTCTGACGGGAAGTGAATGAACTCCCTTCTGTTTGATTAATAAATCTGAAACGCCAATTTTTTTACGCTATAGACTCATTTTCTATGTTGGTATAGAAAAACATTTAACTTTATTCTATTTTAAAACAGTAAGCAAAACATTTATATTGAAAACAACTCGCCGTTAGCACCCAGACAACTACAGCCTGCTTCAATAGTAACACAGCTTATCAGTGATCACAATAAACGCACATAGAACCTTGTCAAACTGAAAAGTATAAATATCGTCTGCATTGATAGGACCATGGCACATCAGTAGTTTATTTATTTATCACTAGAATCCAGGTACAGTCAGTTCGCCGTGTAGATCCAACTTAGCATAACATTATAAATTCATAACCTCATTTTCGGTTTAAATGTCAGTTAGAACCTTGTCAAACCCGGAGCGAATGCGCAGTGTGTTGTTAAATGGCGTGCGGACTCATTTACTTTGTCACGTGATTCTAACGTGAAGTGAATGGACTCCCTTCTGTTTGATTAATAAATCGGAAAAGCCAAATTTTTTACTCTATCGAAAGCCAAATTACTGAATAAATCTTCTTCAAATTTGTCTGACAAGGACTATAAAGTATAAAGAAGGCTTTTCTGAAACTTTTTCGTCACAATTAATTAAATAGTTAATTTTTTTTATTAATTAAAAACTATCTTACCACTACACATGCGCAGTGGAAGCTCTTCTGCTGAAGTACCTGGAAGGCTAAACAATATTAATGGCTCTTGGAGAAAGTTAACTTCCAAAGGTTTTTAAAAATCGTTTGGTTCAATTGAAATTCTAATTTGAATTTAAAAAAAGGTCTCAGACGATAAAAAGTTTTTTATATATTATGTTTTAAATAAAAATATTTCTACATTAAAAATGTTAGACATGAATGTATTATTTTCTCGATCAATACCGTGTATATCAACTACTTAAAAATAAACTGAAGCTCCAAACAAGTAAGCATTAAAATTGCAAGCCATACTATTAAAATAGAAATCAAAGCTTGTCAGATTTTTTATTTACGATGACGTGTACTACGATATAGCTTCTAACAGTTATAATTGATCAAATTTAACAGAAATTAATTTAAATATTAATAGAAATTAAATTAAAATTAATTGAAATTCTTTTGCATTATACAGAAAGCCGCATATGCAGCTACTTCTAATAAAATACAAGAAACAAAATTAGAAATTCAAAAATTAAGTTAAAAAGAAAAAATATAAAAAGTAAACAATAATAATAATGACAACAATACTCCTTCATGCGCGCTCAACGCAGCAGCATTAAGTGATTTCATAATCAGAATTTTCCTAAAATTAATCAACAGAAATAATAGTATTTAACAACAGAAATTATCAAATAATTAAAACACAAAAATGAAAAATTAGAAAGTAAGAAATACAATTAAAATGAAAGCAAAATGGCAGAAAAATGGAAAAGAACCAGAATGGCGATACTTCCTCAGAGACCACACGCCATTGTAGTTCTAAACTGGACAAATTTTCTGTATAAAGGAACGACGATAGTCGAAAATTATTCCCATATGTGGCCTGAATTTCTCCAACATCTGAATATAGGATAAAAGGAAAAAACAAAAAAGAAAAACTTAACAAATTCCTTTAAAACAGCAACAATAATGAGACAGAAACAAAATGTAAAAATTCACCTTCTTCCAAAATAGACGCTCTAAACAAAGAAAGCCAAAAGCATCTAAAAGCTAGCCCTTAGCTTCATCTACGTAGAAGAATTCGAACTATTCTTCAGTTGAACAAAAACTCTTAAAACTATTTTTTAATAAGTTATTAACTTTTGGGAAATAACCAGGATATCCGTTATCTTTTAAGATATTTTTTAAATTATCTAAAGCCTTAACAAAAGTATATTGGTTATTACAAATATTTTTAATCCTATTAATTTGAGAAAAGATAGAATTTTTTAATATTTTAAATTGAAGACATGTATGAAAATCACAAAGTGTAATAGCCTTGAAATTAAATTCTTTCCTTTTGTCATAAAGTCCGACAGAGACTCCTGAATTTCAAATTTTAATTTCCAGATCCAAAAAATTTCATTTGTTCAATTCATTATTAGTTTTGTTTAATTTGAGCTCTTCTGGATAGCAGTTATAAATGGAGTTAACGTTATCATAATTAAACAATAAAAGGTCATCAATAAAACGAAATCCGAAAACAAATTCATTCTTAATTAATTCTCTCTCAAATGAGTGAAGAAATATATTGACCAAAGCACTGGAAAAACAACAACCCATAGGAATTCCAAAAACTTGCTTATAGTAGTTTATTCCATTAAATAAATAATTTTCACAAATATTAGCTCTGCAAATTTCTAACCATTTATATTTATCAATTAAATCAGTATTTAGGTATAAATAATATACATTTGAGCACACTTCAATTAATGTATTGTGTGAGAGACTAGTAAAAAGATTTTCAAAATCAAATGTATAAATATTATAAATTCTATTTTCTTTGAGAAAATTCAAAATTTTAGTGTTATTATCAATAATAAAGTTCTCTTCTTCTCTTATTTTGATAAGAATAATTTTAAGAAATTTAAAGAAAAATTTAGCAAAATGATAATTATAGCAACCAGTGCTACAAGTGACAAATCTGAAATTTAATGGATTTTCATGAAATTTTATAGTGGTGAAAAGGTAAGGATAATTCAAATTACTGGTTTTAATTTTAGTTATTTTAGCAAGTGCTAATATTCTTTTATCAAGTTCTTTTTTGCCAGATTTGATTAATTTATATGTTTTATTTGAATTATATTCATTAAGAATAATTTCTTTGAAGTGTAATTTACACATTATGCAAAAATTATTTCCTGCCTTATCAACTGTTGTAATAATGAATTTACTTTTTAAAAAATCAATTTCTTTTTTAAGATGCTTGTTGAAGAAAATGCCTCTATTAATATTTTTACTATTATTTTTATAAATTCTATCCTTTATCTCCTTTAAGATGCTCTGTTTCCATTCTCCAAATCCTTCAATGGGCCAATGATATTTCCTGGCAACATTTGCAATAAAAATATCTAAGTCTCGATTAATAGAATTAACTATCCTAATATGACCAACTTTATTTCTTAACCTAAATCTAGTTCCCTTTATCTTAATATCTCTAAGAGATTTGGATTTAACAATATTCAAATTACCCGTGCTATAGCTTCTAATTTACACTTACTTACAAATTTTGTAAATACTTGGTCTTTATCTTTATTCATAACTTTACCGAACGTAAGATGTTCATCAGAAGATTGAAAAGAAAAATTGTTATCTTGCAATATACATTACACAAATCATTCCAAAGTTTTAATGTGATAATTTGATTCCAGTACCTTCAACAAAAACAAAAAACAAAAACGTGCGACACTAAAATCGGTTTAGAATTCAAAATTACCTTCCTTAATTACACTTTTGTTGAAATAGCCACGTTAAATATTGAAAAGAACAGTTATTTTCTTGCGCTAAAAAAATCATGGGAAAAAAATAAGCAAAGAGGGAAAAACTGCCTTTTTGTCTTAAAGAAAATGATGAGGTATTCCGTAATTTATGAATATGTAATACATTTACTTTTAGAATTAAGTCAACCAAGAATTTTTTTTCTATAACAAGACTTTTTCATAGAGAAAGGGCAAAAGATTAAACAAAGAGTTCGCGCTCTAGAAAAAATATTCTTTACTAGGCATAAAATTTTTTATCCCATTAAAAACTTTTTCTTCATATACTACCAAAAAAAATTTCCAATCGAGGTCATTTTTTCTATGCGTCATATTCGTGACAGACAAGTTGTGAGGAATTTAATGTTATATTTTTTTCCTTGCTGAGTTTTTTTAAAGGAGTTTTATCAATTTATTGAGACTGATTGACATTTTTTTTACTATTCATACTTAGGAAATTGAAACCGTTGACAGCACATATATTCATTTTCTTATAGAATATTGATTCCATAGTTTATTACTTTTTTCTATTCGTCGCTACATAATAATTGATGAACTCACATTTTCAAACTTCCTCTTTCACGAGAAAACCCATTCGACGGTTTTAATTTCTCAAAAGCATAAAAGAACTCCTTGACAAAAGTGAAATTTTTATTCTTATTCTTAGCGTGCTCTATCTTGTTTCATTCTAGGCTCAGAACGCAACGCAGCAAATCAAAAATTCTCGAGAAAAGGAGATCCATTAATCACTGAAGACAGGAGCAAATCGATGGAAAATCGCTTGATCTACAATTTTTGGGGCAGACAAAGATAAATCCTTGTATGAGGTTTTACTTTTTAACATTTTGAACTATTGTTGGCAAAAATCAATACTGTATCTTTGTATTACATAATTTGAAATAAGGAACATTAACTTCATCCATGGACTTTCTAGGGTAGTTTTTGCCTTTTGGCTTTATGAATTACTAGCCGTCTACGGCGACCAACTGGTTCGCCAATCTTGTATTAATAGTAATAAATAAATTAAGGCTGACATTTTAAATATTTTAATTTTTGTAAGCTGAAAGCAATAATTGCAATAGGGACAAAGAAATGAATTTAAAAACACAAACAGTGAACAGTTTAATTAGTATAACTGAATTAAAATTCTTTATACTCAAAACGAAAATGTACAGGATATTTTTGCATGTGATGAACTTTGAGTTAATCCCTTATATTTAACCGTTAAAAAATGATAAGTAAAAAGATTTTTTAAAAATGGAAAAGATTTTAAATTTGAAGTGACTGAATATTCTGATGACTTTAAAAATTTATAAAAAATAGTTAACATTTTGTACAATAATAAAACTGATACCATTGGAAAGATAATTGTTTGCTCTTTTAAATGACATAATTTTTTATCTGCATCAATTCATTCAGAAGTTATTTGCAGAAAACGACGAAATTTGGTTTAATTTTTAAATAATTTAAATTTGAATCAAATTTTTTTAAAAAAAACGGCTACGCGAGGTGCACATCTTCAGCAACCAAAGTATATCTGTACCAAATTTGGTAGCTCTACGTTCTATGGTCTCTTCTGTACACCGCCAACCGACAGACACACACAGACATTCATCTTTATTAGTTTTAGAGACTACTGTGACTATCCCCAAAAGTCCCAAATTGAACATATATATCCCAGTTTCAAAAAATATTTAAAAGTCTCGAATTTTATCTCCAATTAATAGATCAGTTTGTAATGCGTAAAAAAGATGTTAAGATATTGCCGCTTCTCAAACAAAGCCTAATATTGAGGGTTAA
>BGPR01003751.1:50739-65098 GCA_013235015.1 Araneus ventricosus
TATTTTATACTTTTCAAACCACGGTTTTGTTTAATTTTTTAAAAGTTTATTATTATTTTTTCACATGAAAAGTTAAGCGCGGACACATACATGAAAACGTAGCTGACCTTTAGCGGTTCCCTGCTTTTTTTATTTATGCTGATTCATCCACACGGGGATAGTGATGATTTAATAGCATTACCAGAGTTAATTTATTTCTTCATTTTCAGTGGATTTTTTATGGGAGTTTAAAGATTTCCTTTCTTTTTTATATGCAGAATTCGATTAACATCAAAAAGAAGTTAAGCTAGAATTAATTTTGTTTCGTCGTTTCTGTTTTTTATGCTTTTTTCATTTTTTAAGAACTCTGTCTGTCTACAAATTAGTATACACACTATGGGATACTGTTTGGATTCTGAGTTATGACAGAGTTTTTTTTAGCTAAGTTCAGCATTTTATTTTTGTTTTATGTTGTTTCATTGAGGAGGATTATAAGACAAAAAAAGGAGAAATCTTACTGTTGTGATTTTATTCCTTGTATCTCAGCCATGATAAAATCGGAATTTTTCTTGAAATACATTGCCATCATTGTACAATCAATCCTTGGCAAATTATCCGATTTACCTTGTACAAAACCAATATCGATTGTGAAATTGAACGTTGAATAGTAGAAAAGCCAAAAACTTCACTTTTAAAATGTTAGCAGGTACAAACGCCTTGATTCAAAGCAGGGTATAAAAGTAGCGAAAGAGAAGTATGCGAAGGAAGACAATTTCGACGTCAAAACCTACTCGGCCAATGAGAGTGCGTTTCGAATTGCATCCTGATTTCTGCTATTTCAGTGCATCTTTCGCTCTCAATATTTAAATAAATAATTTTTTGTAAAATTTAGCTTGCATTTTTGAAATTAGAATGATTTTTTCTACAAATACGGATGGCTTTCACGTGTTTTTAAAAAATGCTGAAGTTCCCCATTGATGTAGTTTTGTGGTATGATTGAAAACAGAGAAAACGGCGACATCAGTGGGAAGAGATTTTTCATTAGCTTTGTATTTTATCAAGAATGATGCAATCTTCTTTTCAGAGTCTGACACTTTCTTAGAAAATAAAAAAATGTTATTGCTTCTTTTGTTAAATACTACAAATGTCTACTAAAAATTAAACCCCAAGCATCGAATTTCTCGTATATCTTCAGAGTCTGCGACACATTCTCTGCGGTCAGTGACTAAAAGGAATGTGTCGGGATTGTCTTAATAGTGTTGAAAAAACACTCCTCAGGTTGTTGATTGACAAATGCCTGGTCATTTCACAAAGCCAGGTAAATATATACAATCTGGGTGTTTACTTTACTCGGCAAAGATATATGCTTTTGGTCAATTTAAATTTGACAATAGTAAATCCAAAATTTGCATCAAATATGTTTGTTCAACGCTTTGATTTTTGTTAAGGTTTGGTTGAATGCCCAAAATGCTACAGATGCTAATGTAAATGATCTGATGCTTTGAGAGTCCCTGAATCTGTACGAGAAATACGAATCTTGCGTTGTCAAAGCTGGTCTTTTAACTTTCAGTAGACATTTGTGGTATTTGACAGAAGAAGGAGCGACATAATTTTTATTTTCTAAGAAAGTGTCAGACTCTGAAAAGAGGATAACAGAATCCTTAATAAAATAAAAGCTAATGAAAAATAACTTTCCACTGGTGTTCCCGTTTTCTGTTTTCAGTTATACCACAAAACAGCATCAATTGCGTGGACTGAAGTCACGGTTGATTTTTCTTTTGTTGAACCAAAATGGAGCCTGGTTGAAAAACAATCCTCAGGCCTGGGAAGAAGATTTCACGTTCAAAGAAATTAACATTTCATCAAAAACTTAAAAGTCGTAAATTAAACCGTCGAACGAGGGGCAAAATCAATGGAAGATTTCAGTCAATCGATAACCAAAAATGAAGAACAGACTCAAAATCTACTTCAGTCGGTTGAAGAAAGTAGGGGGGGAAAACTCCTTGCTTTAAGAAGTCAATTTTGAATGAAATTTAAAGTAGTTAAAGTGATGACATGAGATTATTTGACAGTTATTTGAATTTTTACAAGCTATTTGGACAATTAATTAATATGAGTATTGAATCTTTTTTAATGCTACGTGTTAAACTGTCAATTAAAATTGTAGATTTTAACTTATCACAGCATTCATTTTTATACCCTTCTTTAACATTTTAGTAAATTTTTAAGATTTTATTGTGAACATACAGTAATTGTGGTACGGTGTTTCCGAAAAGCAACAATGCAGAATTATTGCAAATATTAATCATTTTATGCTTTTTTTGCCAAGTGGCTAAGGGTACAGTTAATACTTATTTGAGTTTATATTCTAACTAAACATATCCATTGGAGCAAATATAAACCAGTTTTAACACATTAGCAACCATATAAAATTTCTTCGAAAATTCTAAAAATGTGACATTTTAGGAACTTTTTCAAATCTCAGGCTTTACAGGCAAACCCTACTGTTAATTTAGAGGGCTGGAACTTCATATACTTTGTATTAGGACCAAAGGAAGGGGAAAAACCCTGAGGAGCAAGGTTTTTAAGGTTTTTTTTAGACACCGTAGAGGACGCGCACTATAAAATGCAACACAAGAATGCGCATGGGGTGTCAGCACACCCCAAACAATTTAATGACATAAATACGAAATATATTCTTACAATTCTAAATGCTCACGTAATTTATGTAATTACAACACTTTTTATGTTAAATATAATTATAAAAAAATTATGATAAATTAAAAATATATAGCAAATTAATTAAAAATATTCATTTATTTTTCAGAAGACTAGGAATCATTGAATTTTATATGAGAAATCTATCTTTTATATTTATAAATGTGATTATAATTAAAACTATACAATATTGTTAATAAGAATACTGAGTAATATAATTAACCCGTCACCACACGCATGGGGTCTTTTTGATCCTACACTTTCTCTTTTGTTCAAAAATTCTAAGAATTTCTGAACACTTTCCCCTGTTATTTACTATACCTTCATAGGGGAGTTAGAAGAAGAGGATAAGAAGGCCAAAACCTGTGAAACGGGGTTTCTCACTTTTTACTGGGGGCGTTGGGGTCAAATTGACCCGTGCGTGTGCTAACGTTTCAGGCTAATTTAACGTTATAGCTATGGAAGCGCACAAGCGTGCGCAGCGGAGGATATAAATTCAATTTTCCTTTTTCTTATTAAAATCGCATTTGTGTCTTAAATGCAAGTTATTTTTACGAAAAAATGTTCTTATACTTTGACTATATTTTATTTTTTTACAAATGGTCAATAAAATAAGGAGTAAGTGTCTAACAATTTGGGGTCAAATTTACCCTGAGAGTGTGCTAATGTTCCAAAAATGGGTGCGTGTACTGAAGGGTTCATTTCAAAACTAATTGATATTCTGGCCGCAGAATACGATTCAGCCATTTCGTCGACATCTGCTATTCCTTTCGACATGATGTAGAATGTAATTATTTCTGATTTTTTTAACCCTCTGAGTGCCTTTTGATCTTTTAGCTGACAGGTTAGAAAACTTAGCCTTTAAAGTAAGTGAATCGATCTCTTTCATATTTATTTATGTCTCTGAAATTTTAAGAATACTTTAAACATGGAATCAACAGGAGTTATCTACTTTTGAACTGAACGTGAAAAATAGAAAAAGGCTTTTGTACCGCTCGGAGGGTAACAGTTGTGATAACATTTTGGGATGTTATGCGTCTCTGTATCCGAAAAAAGTTTAACTTTTCTTATAAAATTGTTAATTTAATCACTTGCATCATCTTCTGAAGAGACAGTGCTCCTCTGGGCAGACGGATGATCACTAAATATGTCTTCATTATCTGAATCTCGTAATTCCTCTTTGATAACCTCTTCATCCGACGAAACATCCTCTAACAACTTTTGAAATTTTGAATTTCTTAATCTTAAGTCATAGGAAGAAGAGACCGTCTGGAACGGTTTGAAAACGCCATGGTTTCTAACAAGGAAATAGTGATATGAGAGGACGCGCGGGGTGTCAAGCACACCCCAAATCGTTCTATAGAACAGAAAAATATTCGCAATTCGCCATTTTTGTGTGCAGATGAATTTTTTCGAGCATGGGGTGTCGAAACACCCAACGCGTCTTCCCGGGATGAGGACGCCATTATAAGCAGGTCAGTCAGAGAGGACATTTGCCCCCGTCAGATTTAACTGCCACAAGAACCGAATTCATGGCAGACATTTCGTCGAATCGAATCTCGAACTAGCGTCCCTACAGTTTCGAAGCCCAGCAGCAAGACCAATTGTTCCCTTTTTCCATAAATTCAATCAGTTTTGCTGCTGAAAATTTAAAAAATAAGGTATAAAAAGATATAACCATAATTTGACTTGCACTTTAATTTTTTTTTCAAATTCATGTCGAATTTCTCATGTTAGGAATGGGTTTCCACAGTGGAAGAATGGGACTCTGAATTCCCCTCATCATAAGTTTCCTATAGGATATTCTCTCTGAAAAATTAACAATTTTAATAAGTTAACACTTCGTATTTGCAATCAAATAACTGTAACCGAGTTACTCACGCCTGAATGAAAGTTGTCACGACAGCAGCTGGAAACTGAGGGGGGTCCTAATAGTTATGACAGGCCACGGCCCAAACCCTGCATGGGAGGTACGTTCCGTCATCAGAGCGGAGGTAACTCAGCCCCACCCGATTTACTATGCTCTACAGGCAAGCGAGAACTCTCTTAATTATCTGGTCTCTTCTCATCCACTTACTCATGGTACCTCCTTGTTGAGTTCTGTAAACAAATTAATAATTTATTATATTTGGGTCACTTACGAATATTCAAAGCAGATTTTTTAAATCAGTTATATATTTTTTCAAGTTATGGTTCAATGTTCCTTTTTAAATTTAAATGTTACCAATGCGAGGGGACTTGAAAAGTGGGCTGCTCACTGAGTCATTATCTTCACCATCTAATAAAGGCTTGAAATCTAGTTTCATGTGCTTCTTGTGTTTGTCGCCAATATGGCAACCCATTTGGCAGCCATACAATGAACTGAAGCGGTTAAAGTTGGGTCATCAAATGGATTTTGGATTTCCATATTGACGATAAATTCAAGGGATATATTAAACTAGATAGAACCCAATAAAGTTCCGAATTATAAGTGCCGTTCCTGACAGAAATTATCATGCTTTTAATATGAGGCATTAATATTTTTAACCACTGATAATTGCATCTGGCAAATAGAAAAATTCGTTTACTATCGTGAATTTGCAATATTATACATTAGAAAGTTGCAGCAGCTAAATAAGTTCATGAGATAGATTTTCTTCATCATTTCAGACATATATAGATGACTATCAAAAGAGAGGCCAAGAAGCATTTTCAATGATTTCTGATTCTGTGGTAGCCTTCCATATTGATGATAAACGTAAGAGACATATTAAACTAGATAGAACCCAATAAAGTTCCGAATTATAAGTGCCGTTCCTGACAGAAATTATCATGTTTTCAATATGAAGCATTAATATTTTAAAGCACTGATTATTGCATATAGCAAATAGAAAAATTCATTTACTATCGTAAATTTGCAATATCATAACATCAGAAAGGAACAGCAGCTAAATCAGTTCATGAGATTTCCTTCATCATTTCCAGACATGTATAGATGACTATCAAAAGAGAAGCCAAGAAGCCTCTTCAATGATTTCAGATTCTTTGGCAGCCACAAGGGAAAGTTTTCCGAATCAGCTATAAAAATGCTGTTATAAGCTAAGGTATTACAATAGAATTACTACGAGCTACTAGTATAGCATACTTCTATATTGTTTAAGCCTTATTTTCCAAGTCTTCTTGTAATTATCTCAAAAAGACTCCTCTATAATATATTAAAAAGAAATGCTAACCCAAGTTGGCTTATTGTCTATGCTCCCAGCCTCTTATTAATGGCTCCTTCAAATGATAGATATGAATTTAATCCAGTTCAAGATACCGACCCCTTCACGATCTGAGAAGTACTTAAGATCATTTATCAGGGAATCTCTGATTTGCATTCTACTTGGTTAATCGGCCCGAATCGATTCAAATCAGTTTCCTCCCAGACGTGGAACATGCCTCTGTATGACGTACGGTCACGTCTGCTGAGTAAGGGAGAACATTAACGCCAGGAACGGAGAGGAGAACGCGTTCACTGCTGGCTATCTTAACGACTTCTTTGAATTTAAATCTCGCATACAAATGTCGTGACCAAGAGCAATGGAAGGAGACTCTGTCTTTATTTATGGCATCGCCATTTAATTCCGTAGATTAATGTTCAAATTTGAAAAGATTTTCTCTTCTTTCCCGAGATTTCCAGGATTTCTTATTAATTATATTTATCACTTCGAACAGAGTTCCCACTCTTATTGAAGAAAAAATTCAAGGACTTTTCAAGGACCTTTTTAAGGAAATTCAAGGACTTTTCAAGGACCTTTTTAAGAAAATTCAAGGACTTTTCAAGGTCCTTTTTAAGGAAATTCAAGGACTTTTCAAGAACCTTTTTAAGAAAATTCAAGGACCAAAAAATTATATATTTGAGATATAAAAATGCAAATGACAAATTTAAATCAAATTAATCATTTGCATTTTTATTTTCGATATCAAAAACTGATACGGATCTACAATTCTAATGATAACATTCTGTATTAAATTTTATCCAATTAACTATTTTTGAGTTATTGTGTTCACATGAACAGATTTCCCTGGCTCTTTGAAATTAAACAACGTACATTTTGAAAACAGATTTCATTGCAGAGAAATCGGTTATTAGTATTTTGTAGTTTTTACTCTATTGTCAAATTAAGCTGTCTTTGAAAACACAGAGAAAGAATAGATTGATGATTGGCATCATTCCCATACAAACACTTTTTTTCTGGTGGTGGAATTCTCAAAGCGAAACCAAGTAACAACTAATTTTCTCTTCTGTCTCAAAAATTATTGGATGGCCAATTTGTTTATTTTTCATGAACTTTCCAAGGACCGAACGAAAAATCAAGTACTTTTCCAGGACCCTGAGTAAAGCAAATAAAATTCAAGGAGTTTTCGAGGATTTTCAAGGACCGTGGGAACCCTGTAGAATTACTAGACCGTTGATTTAAAAATCTACAGTTTTAGGAAATTTTTAAATTTGTAGCAAAACTCAAATCAAAGTAAGAAACGATTGTTAACATTCAAAGTTATTTTTAGAATAATTTAAATATGCATTTTTATGTTCATGTCTAAGTTACCAAAAGGTTTTCTATTTCCATTTTATATTTTCAGTCTTACAATTCTTACTATCATTTCATGTCTTGCTCTGTAAAAATATTGTTGTGAAAGGTTGTAATTACCGCACAAATATCTCTTTATCAATAAAACGTTACTATAGAAGAGGATATTTGCTTACCAAATAGAAGAATGGCAAAACGCCCTGGATTAGCAAGAACAAACTTTGTTTCTGTCTCTTTATCCTGATTTACTGTCACCCTAAAATCAAGGGAGTTCCGGCTTTTAAATGAGAAAATTTGTTAAGATTACCTAAAAGAAATATTATTTATAGTTGCCCTGTCTGAGTTTACCTGGTAAGTGCAATAATTCATAGCTCTTTGGATAAAAAGAGTAGCAAATGAAATTATCAATTCTAAAGCAAATTTACTAAACAAAACAGAAAGTTATTCATACAGAACTCCCACAACGTGAGCTAATTTTTAATGAAAATTCAGAAAGAATTGATTAGGCTGGAATTCTGGTAAATTAAATATTTTATATTGAAACACTTTCAAACATAAAAGTTTTTCCAATTTAATTAGCGCAAAAGATGTTGTTTACATCTATGTTCATTGCTTATTCATGAATTATTTCAGAATTGAACTTAATTTTAAAAAATCAGGGATTTAACTAATAGATACACTTTTTAGCTTTCATCATTCTGTATAATCAAAAATTGTTAAAATGGTTTATTATTTGTAGTCGTGTTATTCTTCTCAAATGCTATCTTAAATTCTCTATTATAAATTTATGAAATTCGATTTAGAAAATTGTGTCGGTTTGAAAGAAGTAATTAAAACTCTTTCTAATTCCATATTTAATTAGGTAAAAAGACAATGACTATGAAAAGCCATAAAAAGTAGTAGGAAGAAAACATTTCTCATGACAAAATTCAGTTAATGAAAACACACCATGAACACAATAATGGCCATGGTTAAATTTTGTATTAGATTTCCAAAGAGAGATCGCTACTTTCTTGAAGTATGTGGGAAAAATAATTTATTAATTAAAATATTTCCTTTGCAAATAACTATAATTTGTAACGTGTATTTTTATATTGACAAGTTTAAATTCTCTTTTAAAAATATTTCCGTTTTTTCATCTAAATCGAATCAAAAATAAATATATTTCGACGTCATTTCGCCATTTTCTTACGGAAAATTTGGTCTCGACCAAAAAATAAGAAAAGATGGAACTGATCTTTATTTAATGAAAAGAAATAAATTGAATTCAATTATTTAATCATAAAATTTTGGTATAATTAATTACGATATCTTTATTATTGTACGAAAATTCATTAAAATTATTTCTGAAAGCGGTTTTTAAGAATCTGAAAATAAAATTTCTAAACGTTTTTCAGGATCACATAGTATTGAAATAATTGATAACGAAGCACTTTGCTCTGAAAAAAATTGTAACTTTAATTATAACTTTCAGGTCAAACAATTCAATACGTATATTTTAAATAAAAATGCTAAAGTACAGGGTGATTATAATTAAAGTTGCACTTTCAAAAGGCTGTAAAAAAAAGAACCACTGTTCAGAATGACCTGATATTTCATCGGAGTATACGTGAAACAATGGGAATTTGTTTTGCGAAATAAAAAAATAGTTCAAAAGTTGACAGATAGATGCCGCTGTACTCGTTATAAGATGCTAAAAAAAGATTGCTTTAAAAGATATGCTAATTTTAAGATGCTAATTAAACGACGTGACATGCTCACTGCACATTACACTTGTGATAAAAAGGCGGAGAACATGTAGTTCCTTTTATTCTGAGTCTGAGAAGGTAGTCATGACTCTATCATTGAAGAGTCGGGCTTTTCTTGTGAAGCTTTTTTACGAGAACGGTGACTGCGCGGCAATTGCATTGAAGAAATTCCGGACATTAAAGGGTTTAAGAAGCGGCTCTGGTCTGATGACTGCATTTGGTCTGAAGATGATGATTGATAAATTAGAAGAGTCGGTTTCATTTGACGTGAAATGTGGCAGAGGGAGGAAAGCAATTGCTTCGACGTCAGTGGAGGATGTTGCAGGAATCGTCAAGCAGTGCTTTCGGAACGTGCAAAACGTAAAATTTTACGAAACATCCTGCAATGCTATCCATTCAAAATTACGCATATTCAGGAGTTGGTTCCTCCTGACCTGCCAAAACGAGAAGCTTTCGCCCTGCAATTTCTTGCTCGAATGGAAGTGGACAATGCATAGCTACATGAGCATTTTGTCGACAGACGAAGCCCATTTCCATCTCCAAGGTTCTGACAATACAAAATTTCAGAATATGGGCAAAAGAGAATCCGTTCCAAATGCAACCATTGCCTCTTCATTCTCAAAAGGTCACTGTGTGGTGCGGGTTTACTGCAGCATTTATCGTTAGCATTTCTTTTTCGAGGTGATTGGTCCTTCGGGTTCTGTAACCTGTACAGTCAATGAGACACGTTATGAATCTCTTTTGCAAAACCAGCTCATTCCAGCATTGCAGCAGTGCGGATGTGTGGATAGCACAATTTTTATGCAAGATGGCGCTCCTCTACATATTGCAACACCAGTGAAGCAGTTGTTGAATCTGCATTTTGGAAACGACAGAATTATCAGTCGCCATTTTCCAACAGCCTGGCCGCCAAGATCACCTGACCTGAACCCTTGCGACTTCTAGCTGTGGGGTTACCTAAAAGTTGTTGTGTACGGGGGTCCGATTGCGAACTTAGCCGAGTTGAAAAACCGCATTACGCAAAACATTCACAATATCACCACTGAAACACTCCGATCTGTTGTGGAACATACTGTTTTGCGCTTTCAGCTCATAGGAGAAAACAGTGGACAGCATATTGAACATTTCTTAAGCAAGTCGAAGCCGACTTCCTTTCCTTCATGGTTTCATCGGTTTTTGCTTTTTCTACGGTTTTTGGCCTAGGGACAATTAAAAACCGATTTTTTCCTATCCGCTGTGGCACCACCTTGTAGTGGTGGATGGGCTTTAAACAAAGAGTGCCGCAACAACATGTCACGTCTTTTAATTAGCATCTTAAAATTAGCATATCTTTTAAAGCAATCGTTTTTTAGCATCTTATGATGAATACAGCGGCATCTATCGGTCAACTTTTGAACTTTTCTTTTTCTTTCGCAAAACAAATTCCCATTGCTTCACGTATACTCAGATGAATATCAGGTCATTCTGACTTCTTTTCTTTTTCAGCAACTTTAATTATAATCACCCTGTACATGAGACTTTAGAAATTAATTAAATAGTATAAATATCCTAGATGAAATATTTTATTAAACAACTGGTTTAATTTAAAATATTCCCGTTTTTAAAAACTGGGTTATTTATAAAGACCATTATAATGTAGTAAAGCTATTTTCTAACAAAAATAATTAATATTCTTAAGACATGCCGTGAAGACTAAAATGAAAAATTTTACGAAGATATCAAAGGCTGAAAAATTATTTTCTTTTTTGGAATTAAATCAAAGCCATTGCAAATAGTATTTCGCCGTCATTTAATTAAAAGTCACTAAGGCAACAATAAACCTTTTGGCGGACAATTGGAGTGAATCAGAATTTCCAATTAGGTATTTTGTGGTATAAACTTGTTATCTAAACATTAGTAAACCAACCGTAAGAGTTAGAAACCCGTTAAATAATTTTACTACTTATCATAATGTCTCAAAATTAATTAAATTTAAATTGACTATATCTCAAATGACTATCTGTTTTGGATTTTGCTTGATTAACTACCATTTCAAATTTTAAACTAATTGTTATAAGACGTAGTAGAAATAAAAAGAAACTAGATATTATATAAAGCTCCCACACACAGATTAAATATTGATCATTTGTAAAGAAAAGTTTTTATTTTAGGCTCACATTTGACCTTCAAGTTTGACGACTGTTAAGATTTTCTTCTCTTAAATTCCGAGCTTCAATTTTTATTCCAAGTATTAAAATATACTTTATGAATGAATATTGCATTATGCAGAACATTACTGATATTTCGCCATTTTCAAGTACTAAAAATATTTTTTTACGAAATTGAATCGTTTACTAGTTAATTCATTCATCTTCCTTATAAAATTGTTTCATTTTCGCAACAACAATTCATTCATCTTCCTTATAAAATTGTTTCATTTTCGCAACAACAATTCATTCATCTTCCTTATAAAATTCTTTCATTTTCGCAATAACAATTCATTCATCTTCCTTATAAAATTGTTTCATTTTCGCAACAACATTCGTTTCTTGACATAAAGACCGGTAATCATTCATTAGTTAAGCAGGAAATAATGATTGGGCCTTTAGTGAATCTATAAATTTACTATAATCATACAACATTGTTCCTGACGATACTTGACATCTCATCGATCCATTGACTTAATAGGGGATCGAATCTGATAAGTGAGGAAATGAGGCTCGAGACTTATCCTTACATAGATCAATAAACACAACGGTGGAGGGAGGCACAATGAATACGTGGATGAAAAGCCACTGGATTAGTAAGTGGGTTCTCGCTTCCCTGGTGGGCACAGTAATGGTGTGAGGTTGAAATACCTCCACTCCGATGGCGGAATGTATCTCCTCGGAAGGGCCTGTGATGGCTGTTAGGACTCCACTCTCAGTATCCGTATTGTTGTTTCCCCCTGGGGCACCACGAGTATGCGGATGAGAAGAAGCCAGATAGGTAAGCGGGTTCTCTGTAATAATCGGTGTTACAATAATGGCGTGAGGCTGGGTCACATCCACTCCGATGACGGAACGCACTTCCTTGGGCAGTGGCCGTTGACTTCAGTCGTGGCGACAGCTCTTTCACTTGAACCCGCGCGCTTCGGCAGGCCAGGAGTCACCCCTTTGTACTAACAGTCAACTGTCACGACGACAATCATTGAATTGAACCCGGATGCCTAGGAAGGGTGGAGTCAAATTAATAAATAAAAATAAATGCTAAGTTATGACAGCAACAGATTCCTTCACGGAAAAAGATGCGTAGATGATTAGTTAAGTTGGGTTGCTTAAATTTTACAGATATTTCAATAGCCGGATTTAGAAACATTCATAAACTTAAAATTTCATCATTAAATAAATGATTATGTTTTAAATGTAAGGTAAACTTTAATGTATTTAATATATTAATTTATTTAAGAAATCAAAATTTTAATAACATACGCAAATTTTATACAGGGTGCCCACTAAAGTCCCTTACCACCCTTTTAACTACCGAATGGCTGCAGCTATCTACATAAGAGTGGTGTCTAGGCATGGTAAAGTGACTATGCACTACTGGATGAAACCACTCACAGCGCCACCTGATGGAAAACGGTGGAGTTAGCGTTATTATCTCTAAAACGGTACGAGATAGAGGGAAAAAGTGAATTACAAAGATGTAGAGCATCATCTACTTAGTCCCAAATGACACCTTGTGGACGTAAATGCTTAGAAAAGAACGTTTGAAACACGTATTTGTTTGTTCGCGATTTCCTACACTGACACGTGACAAAACATTCATAGAAAGGAAAAAAATCACAATATACCTTTATTTTCGATGTTCAAACTTCTCTCCGTCAGCTACAATGCACATCTGGACCCCTGCTTGAACTCACTTTGCACACGGTGTAGTATAGTTTCGTGATGTCACAGTTTCGGAAGCCGCAAACAAACAAATGTGCATTTTAAGCTTTCTGTTTTTAGCATTCATGACCATAAGATGTCTTTTTGTACTAAATCGATGCTGCTCTACAACTTTGTAGTTTATTTTTTTCCTCTATCTTGTACCGATTTAGAGATAATAACGCTAACTCCACCGTTTCCCACCAGGTGGCTCTGTAAGTGTTTTCATCCAGAAGCGCATAGTAAACTTACCATGCGTAGACACCACTCTTATGAAGATAGCTGCAGCCATTCGGTATTTAAAAGTAGTTTCGGTAGTTAAGTAGTTCGGTAGTAAGGGACTTTGGTATTTGGACCCTGTATATTTGCCTAATATATTTTGACTGAAAGGATATGGTGACTAAACCTTTTCTTTTGTTTACAGGTATTGCCTAAGTGTGAGATATCGCAGAATGAATCCAAAGGATTTATTTTATTTCCTCACAAGTCTTAGAGTCATCACAAAGATCTGTTCCATTTATATGGAAAATGCTTTAATTGTCTTCTTCATATACATCAATAAATTATCTTCATTCAAATCAATCTTACAGTAATCACAGGCAATCTGATTTTTAAAGCCTATCATTTTGCAAGAGAAACCAGCAGGAGTGGTCTCTCTTAAACTTTCTCGTATACTCCCTAACATATTTAGAGAAAAAACAGGCAAAAAGAAAATAAAAAGAACAAGCGTCCCTAACGCGAGCCAAGATCCGTCAGGTCTTTTTCTTGCGTCGTAGAATATTGAAGACAGCGAGAATGCAAATTAAGTGCCTTTTTTAAAAACCGACTAGCACAAAAATTGGACATAAATCTACAATTAAGTTTAGAAGACCACATGCAAAATTTTATTTATCTAAGTAATTTTGTTAAAAAGTATTGAGATCAAAAGTATGCGATTATACAGACCGACAGACAGTCATCCCTTTGACGGATTTGGCCCAGAATTTTATATGGACCTACATTCATGATGATAAAACTGTGTACCAAATTTTATCTATTCAAGTTTTTGAGTTATAGTGTTCACATGAACGCGGACTTACACACAGACTTCCCATTGACGGATTTTGTCCAAACTTTGATAGAAACCTACAAATTATGTGTCACATACCAAATTTCATCCCCGTAGCTATAATAGTTTTTGAGTTATCGTTTTCACAGACACACAGACAGACACAATTCCAAAAATGTGTTTTTCGGATTCAGGGAGGTCTGAAACGTGGCGATTCGTCAAAATCTCGAGTTCGAATTTTTTGACGTTTACAATACTTTCTGTTTGTATACTTCGTATACGAAAAAGTAGAAAGGTTATTAAAATCTCTAAGTTAAGGAAAATTAAGAAATTCTCAGCCAAAAGTAAAGATATCATTTTTTTCCCTGTTATCTTTTATTCTGAACTCAGAATGTATCGTATCAAATCAGAAAATTAAAAAAA